>JACEGR010005920.1:0-67019 GCA_014170235.1 Listronotus bonariensis
CAGAATAACGTTTATTTAGTATAAATGAACACAAAAAACATTTGGACAAAATATTTAGGGATCTTCTTCGGCCTCTGTGGTACACCAAGAAGTTACATGATAATAAAACTCTAGATTTTCTCCCGTAATATATTGCATTACTTTCTTAATATCATTAATCTTTTTCTGGTTTATTGGGAAAGGGGTTGTATAAACCTTTTCGGTGGGAAGAGTCGGATTCTCCTTATTCTGTTTCAAAAGTTTGAAGGTAAAGAACGATCCCCCATCAATATCGTCCCATGTTGTGACGTAGCCAGGAGTGTTGCTATCGTAAAGAAACTGTCTATAGTTGGAAATGGTAAAGGTTTCTGTTCTAGTGTTGCTTCTGTTTGCACGAACCGAGGTGCACGTTTTCTTGTAGCTTACAGGCCACCAATTTTTAAAGTTAATTATGTCAGACGATTGAACTTGGTTACTCTACCTACTCTACCAGTAAATGGTAAAGTTTTCCTTGCGGACTTAATCATCTCATCCTAATCTTCAGGAGTGTACACCCTGTCGTGCTTTTTAAAAACTCGCTTGACGGTGCCGAAATCGCGATCGCAAGGTAAGAACGAATGCCCTCGCACAGGAAAATAGTGATAAATTTTTTAAAACGTTTAGTGGCCTGTAGTGCAAGCAGGAATCGGACCATTGTATGGTTACGGTTTTGACCTGGACATCCGTAAGAGAACAAGTGCAACTCCGTTACCTCAAGAGGAACATATTTTGTTATATAGTCCTGAAGGAAAGTGCAAACTTCGTCGGGTCCCTTACGTGCCTGTCCTTCATGGTACGTATAAAAATGTCCTTTGTTGTTTTAAATATCGTGTACTTCAAAACCATAAACCCACAACTGTCGAAAGTAAAATATCTCTTGCACCGGAATATGCGGAAGAGGCATATTTTGAATGTAGTCAAATGTCAACCCCATAACTTCCTTTTGAGTTCTACATTTTTCTTATACTTCTTTTAATTTTGCGTAAAACTTTTTGGCTCGCCTCTTATGAACCATTAATTCGGCTATTGCCACTCGCTTGGCATTTTCATTAAGATTTAGATTCTTTACCTTAGCATTAAGTCGTTCACATTCAGAGCAGACATCGACTTGAGGACGTCCAAATTTAAGATTATAGTTTTCTTTAAAATATTTTAGAAAATACTCATACTTCACTTTTCCTTTTAAGTCTGGATATTTTTTTTTAAATAGGTCATACATAATTTTTACATTTAAATTTGCATCAAGATAGAGGAGATAGAGAGTTTTGGAAGAGTAATGAGCGGTTTTTACTGGAAAAGACTCAATGTGGTTCTTAACTTTTAATATCCAGTCATCACATAAAGCTCGAGGTCTATTAAGAGAGAAGGGAACGCAGTCAAGATATGACGTTGTGATTTTGGTTTCAGTGGAAATTGACGAATTCAGTTACCAATTTTAGTGTTTATTAGAACCAATAATAATGCACTTGGAAAACTAGTAAGTTAGCAGCATAACAACCTAAAATCTAAGCTAACCTATTGTTTCTGTTTCGCGCCAATTCTGATTGACATTGAATTTGAGCTTGACTGTGTTCCATATTTTGACTTTTATTTATTTATTTTTGATTTTTTTTTTCGCTTTTTAAATTTTTAAAATGTCAACATCATTTAAATGCTGCCGAGCTAGAGAACAACCAAATTGGTATTGTTTAAATTGCAAAAATGTTTTTCACAAAAGCTGTTGGGTAAGAAAAATAAGGGCCATCAAGAAATCAGAGACAACTTAATCTGGTGTTCAAGGGAATGCATTGAGAGCGCATGTGCCTCTGATCCTGAAGCTATTGATGAACTTAGGCAAATTATAGGTGAACTGAGGAAAGAGCTGGATGAGAAGAATTCATATATAAGTAGAATTAAGAGGAGTTCAACATCTTTTGCTGAGGAAGCGGCTGCATCTGAAGAGAGTAACTTAAGGGAAATAGAACATCTAAGTAAAATCAATAAAGAGCTTAAGGCTAAACTTAATGAATTTAATGGAGTGGCTTGTAAGAAATCTGATTTCATTAGTTCCAGCACACAGACGAAAATTACTATATGCCATCATAATGCTTCTCAAACTAAATGGGAAACGGCCAGTGTTGAAACTCAAACATCCAACAATAATATATTATTAGATAAAGGCACCCAAGCACTATCCACATTGCACGATACTTTCTATGGGAATGTTATGACCCAAACGGAGAAACTATTAACTAACAATTCTCAGTGTCAGACAGAATGTATGCTTGAAACCAGTAAAGAGATGATTGATTCGCTTAAAAGAGATTATGACGATCTACTTAATCTCAATAAAAATATGGTAACGTCCATAGGGACTCTTGAAGTGGAAAATAACGCCCATTTGCAGGAGTTAAAGAAACTAAGAGGTGAACTACATGCACTGAGGAGTTCGGATAGCACCCACACGGACATGCATGTATTTGTTACGAATGAGGATCTTGCCAAGGATGCAAGAGTTCGGAAGATCGACGGTTTTACTCAAACTGACATAATAACTGCAGGTATGGTGAGAGATGCATTAACCCACGCCCGCACCAATTGTCAGTTGCAGAAGATAACCAAAAACCAGATCCTTGTAGTGGGCGACCAACAGGTCAGAGGTAGTGTATCTTTGCTGAAAAGGGAAACGAATAACAAGTTTGATATAAATTGTCAGTGGAAAAATGGATTATCATTCGAAGAATTAGCAAATGTTTGTGCTATATATAGTGTTAATTTTACTAAAAACGATTATATTTTACTATTCGTGGGATCGGTTAACTGTGTTTCGGGGAAAATAATAAATAATGAGTCACTACAATCTCTGCTTAGGAAAACATTGAAAACGAATTTAATATTAGTTGCCCCTCCACTTAGATATAAGCGTCCGGTATTAAATCAGTTTATAATTAAACAAAATTCTTATTTTCAAGCTGCAATTCAGAAATTTGATCATGCAAACTTTGTACCATTGGTAAACTCACAATTTTATGACTTTGACGAAAAAAGAGACCTCCTAAAGTACTTGGTAAATGCATATATACATTCTGCTATTTTCAAACCATCGTCTACCCCCTCGAACATTCATTATTCTAAAAATATACAAAATTTTACGAATCCCCAGTTCGAAATACACAAAAATTGATCACTAAGTCGACGCCAGACTATCAAAACGTCAAGAGTTCGCGAATAACAATGACTGAAGAAACGTTAGAAATACTGCTGTTAAATATTCAATCTGCAAGACATAAAATCGACGACTTATCGCTCTTTCTTGACAGTCTAAACTATCCAGATGTGTTGCTGTTAACAGAACATTGGTTAAATAAAGAGGAAACAATCGTTGTAAACAAATATCGCGTACTCTCAATATATTCACGCATGCATTCTGTTCATGGAGGTACAATGATACTAATTAAGAACAATATTTTATCCTTATATGCATTTACCGAATATGAAAAATTTAATCATATGCAGATTGAAAAAGAATTTGAGTTCTCTATTATCCTTTCACCCATTCTTAATGTGTTTTTTGTTTGTTTGTATCGACCCCCAAGTACTAATGTCGGTTTATTTGTTGCTAGGTTAGAGTTGCTATTGTCAGGGTTTCCTTTACATGCATATATTGTGTTGGCTGGCGATTTTAATATAAATTTTATTATAAAAATAATAATGACGTTATTGCACTTTCAAATTTACTGCAATCTTTTAACTTAAATATGCATGTGGAGAGCCCAACACGAATAACAAATTATTCGTCGTCTACCATTGATTATTTTTGTTCCAATGTTAGGCCCGAAAATGTGGTGTGTTCTGTTGTAAATGCTGGCCTATCCGATCATGAGGCTGTGCTAAGTGGGGTCTCCTTTTTAGTGGGTAGACCTACTAAACCCTTAATTAAGTATGATAGACTTTTTACAAAATGCAACTTTAGTAGGTTTTCTCGATTGTGTATGAGCGTGGACTTTATTAATGTAGTGTTATATAATGATCCGCTGGAGAGATTTCATTCCATTATAAAAACGAAATTTAATATGGCTTTTCCTATTAAAAAAATTAAGAAAAGATCCCATAAGTCATGGATAACTCGAGGCTTAAGAATTTCTGCCCGAAATATGCGTTTTTTACATAAAGTGCGTAAATATTACTCAAATAATGAGGCATTTATGAAATATTATTGTACATACAGGAGAGTTTACAGAAGAACTATTAAAGAAATGAAACATAAATATTTCTGTAACCGTATTAATAATGCGAGAAATAAGCAAGCGGAATCTTGGAGGATCGTCAATGAGTTGAGAGGGCAGAAAAGCGCGCAGGGGGTCTGACTTGTCATGCGATGAGCTTAATTCTTATTATTGCACCATAGCAAAAACTCTTAAAGAGGGTATATATTCTGAGAGAGATGCACTAAGTTTTCTGCGACATGTTAATGTTCGGGAGACCTTTTTCTTGTGCCAACTGATGTCGATCAGCTTAGGAATGTAATGTCGGACATGAAAAACATTAATGCTTCGGGCTGGGACGGTATCACTCTCAAAGTTTTTCGTCATCTCCCGGATTCAGCAATGCAGGCATTTGCGGAGGCTATTAACCAATCATTTGCTTCGGGTGTATTTCCGGAATGTCTGAAGAAAGCCAAGGTTATTCCATTACCTAAGGGAGGAGACCCGAATTTAGCTTCAAATCTAAGAATAATTTCCATGATACCGACGACGGCTAAAATAGTAGAAAGTTTAGTTAAGATGCGCATGATTAGTTTCTCAGATAGAACTGGGTTACTTAGCATCCTTCAATTTGGTTTTCGGAATTCTCTGTGTACGGGTGATGCAATTTTTTTCTTTTTGGAGACACTATATCTGGGGCTTAATGGGGGTGATGTTGCTGCTGCGGTGTTCTGTGATCTCACAAAGGCTTTTGACTGTGTGTATCATAGAGTATTGCTCAGCAAACTAGAAAGGTACGGTTTCAGGGGCGCTTCGTTGAATTGGTTTGCGTCTTACTTGTCGGATCGCACCCAGAGAGTGGTTATGAATGGCTTGCAGTCGCGATGGATGGGGGTGTCGGCTGGTGTGCCTCAGGGCTCCGTTCTGGGGCCATTGCTATTTCTCATTTACGTCAATGACCTGGTCGAATTAGATATCTCCGGAAAATTTACTATGTTCGCTGATGACACCACAATACTATGGCATGCGGAAACTCCGGAACTTTTGGAAAATATAATTAATAAAGATTTGACTAAAATTAAAGAATGGTACGATGCTAACTACTTAACCCTGAATATTTCAAAAACTAAACTTATATCTTTTAAATGCACTATTAGCGAGGTGTACTTGGAATCCAATTTAGTGGAGAGCAGCGAGGTCAATAGATTCTTGGGGTTGAATATTGACAAAAAACTAAAATTTGAACAACACGTTACCAACTTGTGTAGCACGCTGTCTAGAGGCTGTTTTGCTTTGAGGGTAATTGCACGGGAACTGGGTTCCCTTACTGCTCGAAGTTCTTATTTTGCCCTTATCGAGTCCCACCTGCGTTATGGTGTATATTTTTGGGGTTGTTGCTCGCATTGCCTGTTTCAATCGGTGTTTATTTTGCAAAAACGTGCTGTGCGTATCTTGTGTGGAATAAACTGTAGAGCCTTGTAGACCCTTGTTCAGTGCACAGGCGATTTTAACCCTCCCATGTCTCTTTATTCTTGAGACCGTTTCTCTAATTTTTCGTAAGTTTACGGCGGAAATTCACAGCGATTCTTCTGTATACTCCTCTCGACGTACTCACATGCTGTACCTCCCTATTCCATCGTCTACCCTCGTAAAGAAATCAATAATTTATGAGGGTAAAAAAATGTTTAATCATCTGCCACTTGCGCTAAGAAAAATACAAAATATAAAACGATTTCGAGTCCAAGTTAAAAATCTTTTAATCGAGAAAGCCTTTTATAGTTTAACTGAATTTTATGACTCAACGTTTTAAATTACTATTTATCTGAACCGATTTTATTTATTTATTTATTTTTTGTGATCCTTAGTGTATATATTAGGTTAAGTATTTTATTTGTAACTGCTTTGTCAATGAAATTTTATTTTATGACAATAAAGCCATGTTTGAGTTTGAGTTTGAGTTTGAGTTTGAGTTTATTATTGTGTAAGCCTCTTAAATCTCTTGGTGACTGTCCTGTACCAAGTAGTGTATTTAGTCGTTGAATACGAAAGTGTGAGATAGCATATAAGCTCATAAATGCTTGTTTACATACAGGAACACGATCTGAATCTTTCATAATGAAATACAAAAAGTTGCTACTTCTCTGCTTAATAGAGTCCCCGTTCCTACTTCTACGCCTCTGGATTGCCTTCGCTTCCATTAACTCCTGAAGAAACGTGTCTTGTTCGTCTTTAGGTCGCCCTTCGTACAATTTTGACATTATGGCCCTACGTTCTTTATCGGATAAATCATCCATACATCGACGTTTACACCTGTAAAAATTTAATTTAAAATTTTCTACCAACACCAAAGTAACTAAATAGTTAGAACTTACTTGCACGGATTTCCAACAGTTTTTTCTTGCACGTGCTTGCCTGATTTGGTAACATACGATCGACCTTGTTGCCTAGCAATTTTTCTTTGGTTTACTTTCCACGTATCTGGATTCTTTTTTTACACACTCGATGCATCGTCAGAGCTACTTTCATTAGAAGACATTTTAATGTTGTATTTTACTTTTAAAAACCACTAATAAATGGATATTTACTAACACGATTCAACGCGACCGTACGACTAAACGAACACAAACAATATGTCGATGCTTTACTTCAGTGAGTTAAATAACAGTACAAGTCCGGACTAGTACTGTTTTTCCGCTCAGTGGCAAGTAGAGCGTGCGTATTTGTAATAGAACGTGATGTTAAATGTACTGTTTTTAGGCTCAGTCGATAGAAAAGTAAATTGAAAGGCGATTGGCTATCTTAACTCAAAATGTCAAATTTTGGACTTGTACTGTTTTTCATCTCACCGATTCAATTTAAGAACAAAGTTAACAAAAAGTATTTTTTTATGTTGACTGACAACAAAATTACTTGCAATAATTGTAAATTGGCGAAACGATGTTTTTTATGAACTTATATAGTGCAATCTAATAAATACGAGCCACCCCCTATAATTTCGTTATTTGTACAGGGTATTTCATTTAAGAGGAAAAGTGGCATATTTTTTGACTTTCCCCATATTTCTTATTAAATTCAAGATAGCCAATCAATGTATTTTAGCTCGGGAAATTTAAAAATCGTTAAAAAAAACAATTACATAATAACAAAAGAATAACGGCATTATTGTTGCATTTTTTAAATGGAACACCATATTTATAACTATATTTTTGAATTATTTGCTCAACTCTAAGTATTTTTTATGAAAGGTACTATATGTCTGTCTTTATCTGTTGGGTTATCGATGCTTAAAGAGTCATATTTTCGGCCAATATTATTTAATTAAATATATCAATACACAATAGTAATGCTTTATTTTTTGAGTTGTATGCACTAGAAATATTAAGATTAAGTTTTTTATCGGTATCGTGCCATATTGTTGAGTATTGAGTGAGGAAATATACTTTTTCTCATTTAGATAATCCCAACTTTTTTGAATTCTTACAATTTGTACAGGTTCTTTTACAATTTTTATGGGTTTTTTTTACAATTTTCTTAAATTTAAAACGGCTTATGGTCTACAGACTGTCCACGGATAGGGTTAACAGGAGGACAAATGGACCAAAAATTTAATTTTTCCAAAAAAAGTCATTCTTCATGAAAAGTTTTGCTAGTAAAAAAAAATAGGATTTACGAAGAAGAAATGTGGATTTTGTATATAGATTTCTCAAAAACTTTAAAAATATGATTTTTCTTCAAAAGTAAAGCTTTATTTTTGATTTTTAAACAAAATGTCCAAAGGAAAATTTATTTAGAATAATGTTTGTAATCGATAACCAAAATATTACAAAATTTTATTGGACTCCATAATTTGGCAAAAGGCCTTTATCACATTCGTTTACAGCTAAAATGTGAAAAATTATGTTGTGTAGGAATTTGGAGAAAGCAGGTGTTTGAAAAGCAAATTAGGGAAGTTTATTAGTTTAACTTGTCACAAAAATTTAAAATAATTAATTTTTAATAACTTCAAAATCAGTTTTATGGTATCTTTTTAATACCCCTGTAAAATTAATAAAGTCATTTAAAATGCTATTTTAAATACATTTTCTAAATAATATTTTGCTTAAAAATAAAAAATGAAGGTGGTTTACTCTTAGAGAAAAACACGTTTTTTTAAGATTTTACTAACCCTGTATACCAAGTCCGCATTTTCTCTTCGTAAATCCTATTTTTTTACAAGCAAAATTTTTTATAAGAAATGACTTTTTTCGAAGAATAAAATTTTTGATCAATTTATTCTTTTGTTAACCCCATCCGTGGACAGTCTGTATGTAAGTACACTTGAAATTAGTATTCAAGGATTTAAAATACATACATGCAAATTATGCGTGCTATAGATCCACAAACTATTAATATTATTAAACCATCAAATTTTTGCTATTTTCCACGGTTTGTTGCAATTTAATTGAAATTGGAGGGTGTACAGCCTAAACTAATTTAAAATTCGGATTCAGCGAGTCAAAAAACATGCCATTTAGTAGATAGGTCACGTCCAGTGTATAGATTTTTTTGTGCCGGTGTTATTATCAAATGATTTTAATAGCTTAGTTTGGGTTTAATTATTATATTTTCAAAATAAAACTTTGTTTAGTTGTTCAAATAACATGCCTTAAATTTCTCATAGTGATGCAAAGCAATATTAAATTTACATAAAATGGAACCAAATTTTGTTACCTGTATTGTACAAAAATATATTTTAAAGAAACAGTTGGGGTAATTGAAACGATTTTTTGAAAAAAGGGTTTATATTATTTTTCTTTATTAGCAGCCTGTTTGTTTATAAAACTTTTTTTACACAAAATATGCAATTATAAATGTTTAAAATAAAATTTTTACAGAAAAACTAATATAACCTAATTTTATCAAAACTTTTAGTTTCCAAATAGGTTGATGTTTTGCCGAAAAATCAATACCCATTTATTAGGGTACTTTTATCGTCTTTCTTTAGGGCTCTGCTGCAGAGGCAATTCGCCAGATCTATTTGTTAGAGATCCCAATGTTGTCTGGCTCTAAACCATATTAAAGTCCAAGATTTGCTACGATTATAAAGCTTATATCATGACTAAAACATATGTATGTAGTGCTGTGAATGATATTTGTTATTAAGCTTTTAGCTGCAGGTACTTTGTAATAAGGTTTTAAGCTAGTTAATACGATAGGTACATAGAGTGAAAAACTTTAGAAGCACAAGCACAAAGAAACATATACAAAAGAATCTCTTTTTTTAGGGTAGTCAAGCATTGGAGATGTGTACAGTTTTATCTTGTTGATAGCAAGGAACTTTATCAGAATGTTAATTGACACCTGTTTTAGATTGCTCAATATTGTGTATATTGAGATTGGTAAAGTGTATCTCATTAAATTAAATTTTCTGTACAAGTCAAAGTTAGGAATCATGTTAACGTGGCACCGGTTCGCACTCACAATAAGGGTCATTTTTTAGTTATATTTTATAGAGATGATGTCCCGTTAGGCAATGAGCTGTCCGCATTCTTATGATTGTGGTTAAATGTCTCCGATCTTTAAATAGTAGATCAGAGAACCAATATCTTTTTGGGAAAAAGGATTAAACTTTACTATATGTATAGTTTTTTGCAGCCAATAAATTTTGCCAAGAACTTTCAAAATGGCTTTAGGTCCAAAGGAATACTCATAGAAACATTTAGGTCTTTTCCTATTTTTGCCAATGTGTCTGCCTCTTTATTACCTAAAATTCCGGCATGTCCTGGTATTCAGCATAAAGTAAAATTAAATCCGTTTTGATTCGCTAGGTATATCAATTTTTTAGTTTTGATAAACCAATAGACAGTCCCGGCGCTAAAAAGGTTGCCCTTCAATTTTGTAATTGCACTGTAAGAGTCTGAGAAAATTATTACATTTTTCAATTGTTTATTGATGGCCGTTTTTACAGCTTGGTGAATGGCAATTGTTTCTGCTTTACTTATGCAAATTTCACCTGGCAATCTCGAGGAGAATCTATAGTTAACATTAGAAATATTAATGCCGAATCCCACCCTGTATTTTTTTTGAGGCATCTGTATAAATAAAGGAATCGGAAGTTCTGTACTTGTTTACCGCTATTAAAACATTTTCTTTTATGAATCGGTCATCCTTTAAAATTCTTAGGTCCAGTATTTATAAGGGTGAAATAAGAGACAACAGAGTAAGCTTGGACTTTTATATGTTCTAATCAAATTTAAGTGAAAATATTCTAAAGCAGATATTAGGTAAGGAAAGTTTTTCCTTTTGCATTGTAAGGCAGGGCCACAGTTCTCCTAAAAATTTTTCCTAAATATTTTTTTTTATTTTTATTAATATATGGGTCTTTTGAACTTATATTAATTAAGTTATTCCTATGTGAAATACAAGTTCTAATGAAATGAAATGAAATATTTATTATCAGTCAAATTGAGTTACAACAACAACTTGTCAAAAACGTCAATGTTTCACTAAATGATCTTTAATGTGGTATTTAAGTCCATATTAAGATGTTAGAGACAGAGGAGCTACTCTGAATCAGATACGTGATCCAGATCCATGTAGTACTTTAGGTTGTTGTGGGATATGATCAGGTTTTTAATAAAGTTTTGGATTTATGTAGATGTATTAATAATAAAATCTATGAATGATTTTAGGTCAGTTTTAAAGGAATTTATTTCAGTACTTAAATTATTTTGTAGGGCACTGGCATGCCAGGCTGTGTTTGTTTTGGAGTATTGCGAGATGGGATTTGGAGATTGTGGTGTGTTTTGTGATGGATCAGAGGGGGAATTTTTTTAGTTCCTAAATTTGACAAAATACAAGTTTTCCTCATGACTTTTTTGTTGTACCCATTTTAAATAGCCCTTTTTTTGGTAGTTGACTCAAAAACAACCTGTTGGTAGGAGCAATTGACTGCTTTCGATTTAAAATTGTAAGACTTTTTTGAGAGGGTTCTATATTATTATTTAAGTGTTCAATATTATTTTGAGTATTGTTTTTGTTTTTATCCCTTATGCTAGGAAATTCCCTTGCATTTGGGATGAACTTTTACAAAATGCACACTTTGTTTTACACTCAAATTCTGCTCCATCCTCTAGGTGTTTTGCTTTCCCACAATTAAAACATCTGTCCCTTCCCTAACAATTATGTCGAGTATGTCCATGTCTTAAACATTTGTAGCATTGAATGACTGGGGAAACCTAAATATTAACCTGTCTAGCCATATTATAGAAATAAACTGTTTTTGGTAACAGTACACCCCTAAAAGTAAAAAGTGCTGTGCAGATGGGCTCATATGTTACTACATTATCTTTAATTTTTTTAGTTTAGTCTTTAAATGTTAAAAATTTCAATGGTATTGCCCGTTGTGCAGCTTTGTAGTAATTCTGCATCGCTTATGTCCAAATCTTTTTGCCTTACCAACCCCGTACAAGTTACAAAATTATATGGAATAAACAATTTATAACCTTTATCTATAAGAGTTTTCTTCTTTAAAAATTAATTGGCTGCTTGAAAATTAATAAATGCCACCGACACGCCGTTTAGTCCCTTACTATTAATTTTTCTAATATCTTTTACTTTTGGGTTAAAAATTTTCCTTGCTATTTTTATACTGTTAAAAGATCCTATTTAAATGTTAAGAACATTTGTTGATTCGATATAAACCACAAAGGGTCCAAGGTCATTTGCTGTGTAAAAAATTTCTTTTTGTTGCGTTTCAGTAACTTCGTCATTGTTTTTTTGTTGTTCCTATTATTTGAATCGGTATTAATGTTACTATTTATGGGGGCTGGGTCCCCCTCTGGACTTATCATTATTTAACAGAGTCGATTAACGGCGTATCATAAGAAAAATAGAGTTTGATTGAAAAAAAACTGTGTAGTTTTTTTTTAATTAATCTAGATTCTAAGCACTACAAATGAACAAAGCACTAAAAACAATGCTTAACTTACGTTTTTATAAAGACGTTACAACACGTTTAGTAGTAATTTTGGAAAGAAAGCCTCTAATTCTCGAGCCTTAGCGTGAAGAAAGCACACTCGCTGTTATCCGTAGGACGGTATTTACAGCACTTAATTTATTCCTGTTATATTGTTTCGTTATTAAGGTACTTTTTTACATTTTTGTTTTATGGTAAGTTTACGATATTATTTATATAGGACCAAAGAAAGAAATCAGCATTTTTTTTCAAATTAACTTATTTATTTTTGTGTTACTGTAATTTTTTAACCCTGCTGCAAAGCAATAATTTAAACCTAATATTTAAAGCATTCAAAACATTTTCTTTGGTCATTAATAACGTTTGTAATCGCCAGATAGGTTAGTTAAATATGCCGTTTTCTAGTTAAAACCAACCTCTTTTACCTATATGACTTTATTTCATTCTAAGTGCTTTACGTTCCTTTGTTTAATATTCAGTTTTCTACGTAAATCAAGTAAAAACAAATAAAAACCCAACCTTTGTTGGTTTAAACCTAACTTAATAAAGTTTGGCTTTTTTTTTATTTGACGGTTTGGTTGAATTAACAAACTGTCAGCTAACTTTAGTTTTTACCTTCCTTTGTATACAGGGTGGCCCTTAAAAATCGAAACAGAGCTAATTTTGCGCACTCCAGATTATTTAAGAAAAAACGCTTGAGTTCGTCAGTTTTAAGTTTTAGAGGACTAAGAGGTCTTAGTTCCGTTACACGCCCTACGCCTGATGCATTAAACGTAATGTAACCTTTCACATGCAGGCGCTGTACGCGTTAAGTTACACTATTTTCAATGCATAAAAAATTGTTAAACGTAGGGCGTTGTGCGTTCGTACGTCTCATGGGTATCGGGACTTACATATTTTGCTTTAAATTACGTTATTACATGACATACCTATATCATATGTTAAATTTATATTTTATTTTATTTAGTAATTATATCACTCACCGATAGGCTTGCAGCGGTTTAACTAAAAGACCAAAATAAGTGCATTCTGTTTAATGTAGGTAGTCTTAAAATAAGAAATGTTGTATATGGTGTCTCTAGAAAATCCGTACAAAATGCTATGACAAACTCCTTGGGCAAAAATAAATTGATCTTACGCAATTTGCCTTGGTCGAAAAGTTAATCGTTTGCAAGATACAGAGTTTCAAAATTTTTATTTTAGTTGCTACTGCAAATTATTTAAACTCAAACACAATCAGCTGAACGTTGGGGGCTGTCATTTTTAATTTTATATTTTTACTTTAATAACCTGTATCTCGCCAAAAATCATTTTTTTATGTAAGGTTTTTTTCATAGAAGTTCTAAAGCAAAGCAAGAATGACGTTTATACTTGGGTCAATCAACTTTTTAGTACATGTCTTAAGATTTTCGTATTTCATATCATATATATATTTTTTGTAATATCTATTTAGTTAAATATAGCAAAACTTCTTGCCCTAATTGTAATCTGTTTTAACAATAAATCTAGAAAAATCAACATTACGGTTAGGTACATCCCGTGTACTACACACATTTTAAACCAACAATACTAGGATCAAAAAGCAGGGTAACTACCAACATAGGAAACTAACTTGTCAATCGTTAATTCATATTACCATATCCCAAGAACAATCAAATTGTCCGACGGATATTTTTAAAACTTTTTAAACTTTAAACAGTCCGATAGAACATAGTTAATTTTTGTTTCTCTGTGCTTACAGTAAATTTTAGATCAGACACTTTTCAAAAACCATAATTCAATTAAAATTATTAATAACCTACTAACCTCAGTTATTTAAGTGAGTTTTATGCTTATAGTAAAGTTTAAATCAAATAGGATCTTAAACACCATAATTTATTAAAAAAATATCAATTACTTACGTATGTTTGCTTCTTTGCTAATTTTAATTTTAAGGGGGAGATATTTTTGTGTCAAAATTTAGTCGTTCAGGGTTACCCCTCCCTTAAAATCAAATTATTAAGAGATTAAAAAAATAAAGTTTACAAAACAATGCACATTTTTGTGATATATCTACATACCATTTTATTTTAATATTTTTACAATAAAAAGGTTATAAGGGTGGGACACTCGCTAGGGACCCTGATATTTAAATAAATTTTTTCAGAAACAACTAAACCAATTTTGAAAAACTAAAGTTTGTTGAAGAGAGAATTTAAAACCATTTATGGTAAGGTATTACTTGACAACCTTTCCATTTAAACTTTTTACGTAGTAGGTATTTAATATATATATATATATATATATATATATATATATATATATATATATATATATATATATATATATATTATACGTTGAAAATATTAAATGATCTCTTTAAAAGTGGTTTTTTATCTATGGCATATAAAACCCTCCTAATATCGTTAGGCATTGGATACAGAACCTCTTTAAGCAAAAATATAATTTTTTGTATTTTTAGCACTAAGACCCTTTTAAAGTTAAGGTCTTCATTTGCTAGGTATATCTTTCATAGTTTTGAAAATATTTCTATTCAAATCTGAAAATAATGTTAAATTTCCATTAATATAATTACAGCTCTAAGCTATAAGCACGTAGTTTAGTGTCGTAGATAAAACGGGGAAAATATCTACTAGTTTTTAGATTTGTTTGGTCATATTCCCAAAACTATTAGAGATAGACATAGCAAATGTGGTATTTTCTTAAAGGTTTTACAAATATCTAATTGTTGGTAATGCATATACAGGATGTTTCACCTAAAAAATGCCAGTTTACTATTAAATGTCTAAGGATGGTGACATCTTATAAAGTATTAAAATTTGGGTATATCACATGTGGGCTTTTTTCAAAGCTCCTTGATATATTTTTTAAATGGTGATATAATATACGGGTTGTTTAATTTTAAGTAGGTACATTTTTAAAAATAAATCAAAAACCTAACGTTTTTCTATTGGCAGCACGTTTATTAGTGGAAAAAAAACAAGTATTTCTTTTTTTTACCTGATTTCGTCTCTCTCATAATAGAAAAGTTAGCAATAGTGCTGAATTAAGTTTACTCACTTTATATAGTGTGTCTACGTAAGTTGGCGTTATATGTAAAATATTTTTATTATTGATTTTACGAAAAAAACTAATAAAAAGTTCTGCGTAGTCCAAGACTTAAAAGGCAACCTTCCGATCAGATATTAAAATATCAGGCATTTAGGAGGTTTAGCAAAAATGTAATTTTTGGTCACAAGTAAAGTATAGCTCTGCCAAACTCAATTGGAAAAGAAAAAAATGCTTGATAACCATGTAACATAGGCATACGTAAACAATTTAGTATACGTTTTTATAATTGAATTTTAATTTGTTAGCTTATTTATTTGGTACCCATATACATACATACATACTAAACATGTATAAAAACACAATCAAAATAACAAAAAAATCAACAGAATCTCCTATTTATATAGCATCCACTATATTAATATTTTTTCCACCTAGCAACATTTATTTAATCAATAATTTAGTATATTTAGGTGAGTGTGCGTGTGTATGTATGTAAATAAGTGGTAAATAACCACTTATGTATTACATTTGCTTAAATGCAGCACAAATAATATTACATCATTTAATTTAAGATTTATTCTCTTAAAAGAAAACTGCACTAATATCATAATTTGTCATTTGTTAATAAGTTATGTATATGAAATAATTTAAAACATAATATTATTACACAAGAATAAATATATTAACCAGAAGGATATCTCGAAGGCGGCTTCTTTGATGTCTCCTAGCGCGTCTCATGACCTCGAACTGCATATTTTGCAGGCGTTTCATGAGCGTACCTAAGAAATTAACATGTTTAGGCGCCTATCTCTTAAAAATATATTTTAATATTATTATAATGCATTTTATAACATCTATGCAATCAAATAAAACAGATGCTTTAATAATATGTCGTATTGAGATATATTAATAATTATTATGAAATGTGTCTATTTATTTTCGCATATGACAATTTTTATTTTTCATATTTTTGAAGTTTCTATTTATCCATTTGAGGGTATGGAATAGTCTAACTGTAACAAACCATTTAATTAAATAACTAATTGGAAATTGTTCACAAGGATGTAAAAAAACTATTTTTAAACGGTTTTTACTTGACCTGTTTGTTATTTATTTGGAATTATTTTTTGGGTCAAATCTAGTAATTGAAATTTGACCCCCTTCCTGACGACCGATCGATCTGAAATTTGGTACACTTCCTTAGTCTTGATGACAATACAATATAACATATTCTTTATGATTGTAAATCCAACATGGCCGCCGATACAAAATGGCGGATTACATATTACTTTACTACAACCTTAATATGGGTATCAAATTAAAGGGCTTTATTGGTAGAATAGAACCCACTATGAAAAAAATAAAATCCAAGATGGCCGCCGCCACAAAATGGCGGATTATATATTTTTTTTTCACAAATACCTCATTATTCTCATTTAATGTGTGCATTTTTAACCCTGGTGACAATTTCATTCGACCACTTATACCTTTATCATTTTTGTACAAAAAGGTATACCTTATTGAAATCGATATCTTGGACCGTTTTTCTGAAACCGCATTTTAAGTCAGGACATACCAGCATTCTACAAGTAATAAAAATTCCATTTTTTCCAGAAAATTATTAAAATATGGTAAAAATCTTAAAAACTGTAATGTATAATTAAGTTTAAGGGGCCCACAAACACCATTTTTGATAATTTTAAACATTCTAATGATTTTATCCTAAAAATTGATTTTTTTATTACGTAAAAAATGCTGGATGTCTGGATTTAAAATGCGATTTCATGAAAAACGGACCAAGATATCGATTTAAATAAAGTATACCCTTTTTGTTCAAAAATGGTAAAGGGATTAAACAGTCAAAAAATGTCGAATTTGTCACTAGTGTTAAAAATGCATACATTAAATGAAAATAAATCGTCGCTACCTGTATAATTCAGTTTAAAAGTTATAATAACTTCCTAACGAAGCGCAATAAAACTTTTTTTATATGAAGTACTAACAATACTGCGGCGCACTCTATCACCCCTATAATTTTTGACCTCACCTTTCCGAAGACCCTGTATATATATTTTTTAATTAACAAAACCGCATATTTAAATCTAATTTTTATCCTAAACATTTTTTTTACTCAAAAACAAAAATTAAATTTTTGTCCAAGCCTCGTAGATGACTAATACATTTTAAAATCTGATTGCATTTAAGGTTTTGGACCAGACAGAAGTTTTAGGGAAAAATAAGGAATAGGTATTCCTCCTAAAAAGATTTTTTTAATTAATAATAAAAATGTTTTCCATATGGCACCATCTTACGTAGACACACTATACTGGTTACCTTATATTGTTACAAAAAAGAAAAAAAAAAACAAAAATTTAAAATTCTGCTTACCTTACTTATAAATGGGTTATCTTTATATTTGTAATATTTATAACTGTTGTGAATCTTACACATAAATAAATTTTATTATGATGTAGGGTTATGAAGTAGATATACATAATATGTAACTATGTATACGTAAATGTTTACAAGGATAATAAACTCTTATGTCGTATTCCTTTTTACAATTTTACCTAATTAATATTTAATGTGCAACAAATAGATTTTTATAATAAAATAGGCTTACACACAACGCAAGGTAACCGTAATTTTATCACGGAAAACTATAACATTTAATTAAACTTGATATACATACAGTGTGAGCCAAATTAAACTTGCACAATTTTAAACCAATAATAACTTTTTGTCTGTTGCGCCAATCTTTTTCATTTTTACGATGCTAATAGGGGAATATGTTTTGTCTATGTTAGCAAACTGTGGTCAAATGAATTTAAACAAGACTAGACTTACGGGACTTTTTTCGAAATATGGATTAAACTTCGTTCAAGAAAAAAATAATTTTCTCTTCAATTTGGCTAAAACGTTTATTTTTATTTAGTTTACTGGTAAGTTTGGTCAGCATCCAACTCGGTAACCATGGTAACCTCATATTTTTGATTTTTAAAGGACTATAAAAAAAAACTTCTTTTTAAAATCGAGAGAAATGCATTATTTATCAAAAATAATTATAATTCCTAAATCCCTAAGTTGTTGACAGATTCGCTTTTACTGAATCATTTTCCATAGTTTCTCTACAAAAAGAACGTATTAGCTTAATTGTAGCTAAATTAGTTATTTTTGCAACGCAAAATACTGTATTTAGTATTTTGGAAAAAGTCCCGTAAGTCCAGTCTTGTCTAAATCGTTTTGACCAAAATTGGCAAACCTAGGAAAATCATATCTACCTATTAGCCCTTTAAAAATAAAAAGATGGGCGCAACAGATAAAAAGCTATTATTAGTTAAAAAGTGTGCAAGTTTAATTTGGCCCACCCTGTATGTATGTTTCCCCATGGTAAAAACGAGATTGGAAGTAATGTAAACTTTAGTAACTAAAATTAACATTATTAAATTTTTGGATTACCATAACGCCAACGAAAGGAACATTTTTTTGATATTTTTAAACTTGCAGACGAAGCCGATGGTTAGGTATAATAGCTGGTGTTTCGGTACAGTAGCATAACTAGACCTCGCCACCATTTGTGCGTATTTTTCTTAATATTCAAGTTGTTATTGAAATAATAGACCTATTCATTTATTACTTATTTTATATCTGGTAACACAACCGAAATATTTTAAAATTGATAATGCAAAGTAGGTAGGAAAGTTTGCGTATAAATAATATAATTGTAAATGTTGTGGTAATGTATTTACACCTATTCTTTTTTTTTTCTTTTTAATTTTAATTGTAATATGTTGGGTACACACAGACGAGAAAATTTAGATTATACCAACTTTAATTTTAAAATATTAGTATAAAAATATCTAATAATAACATATTTTATAAGAACAAAATACACTTGATAGAAAATGCCCCGGGGAGGGGGAGTTTGTTTAAGATCTCACCATCACCAAGTATCACTAGCTTGGTGCATCACGTGATTAATGGACGTCCCTCAACTAAACTTAGGTACATGCAGCATATAAACCCACTGAATATGGTACGTGCGGAAGTAGGTAAATATAAATACATATTTTTTTAGTTACTTGCTTCTGTAATTTACTTAAGTTACTTGACACGTGTAAAGCTGAAAAGGTAGCAATTTTAAATGGTTTTTAAAAAGTATTTGTAATACAGGGTGTATCTAAATGATCTGTAGATAATGCTTGCACAAACTTCTTGGGCTAAAGTACAGCCATCTTATATAATTTACTTAAATTAAAATGTTATTTATTTTTATTAATAAAAAATTGTTTACAAAATTTGGGTTTCGAAAGTTCCATGGTAGGAAATCGAAATTTCTTCATGTTTCTGTTGTCAAGTGTAAAAGAAGCTACCTGAAGTCTTTTGATTATGTTCAAAATATTATACGTTTATTTTGCCTTGGTATCTGTCGGTATACTTTGCTTCTTACTAATACAGGGTAACAAGGTGATCAAACTTCGGCACTACTACTAACTTTTTCATTGGAAAACAAAGTCTAGCTAGGCTAAATTAGTAAGGTTGTAGTATTTTTTCCGCCGAATAATGTGCTGCCAATAGAAAAACAATTAAACATTAGGTGTTTGAATTATAGCAAAAAATATATGTATTTTTTATTGAAACATCCTGTATATTATATCACAATTTAGAAGATCTATCGAAAAGATTTAAAGCAAGTCCACATATAATTTATCCCATTTTTAATAGTTTCGGAAATATGTCCATCCTCAGGAATTTAATAGGAAACTGGCATTTTTAAATAAAACTTTCCGTATATTACATCACCAATAAATAGATATTATTTTTTAAAATATGACTATCCAAATAAAAAAAATAGAGACATATTGCCCCTTTTATCTACGACACTAAATGTAGAGATAAATTTAACATAATTTTCCGATTTGGACGGCCATATTTTAAAACTATAAGAGATATGTTAATCAAATTTGGTATTTTTCTTAAGTTCTTTAAAATGTCTATTTAACAATGATTTATTGTACAAGGTATTTTATTAAAAAAATATTTTTTATCAAATTCCTGAAAATGGCTATATTTCAGAAGCTATTAAAAATTGGTTATATTACATGTAGTACGCCACTTACTTTTTATAGCTTAGCTTAATAAAAAGTTTTTATACATTTTTCAGGTTAAGTAACAAAAATTTCAACTTTCCAGTCTCCTGCATTTTCATTGTATTTCGCTTTTGAGAAAAAAAACTAAAGTTACTTTAAGTCATTCTAAAAAGTAGCAGTAAACAGCATAAATTGGGAAAATAACAATTGTTTATAAAATATACGTCTGCTTATTTAAGTTAAATAATTGCTTTATTTATTTTTGCTTTTTATATCATGTTGTCTATCGGTAATTTAGGAAATTAGTGTAGCTTTAATTTTTTTAACAAAGGTGGATTTGAGAAAAATACTAGAAATTAAAAAGTTAAATTGCTAATTGTGTAATAAAAAAAAATTAATAATAAAACTTATAAAGAGTCAGTGGCGTACTTTTTTTCAAAATAATATTGGCTATGGTGCCCACTGAGATGCAACTGAACCCAATACTCCTAATCTAGGCAAAGCTTTACAAGCGTCGTATTACATTAAATTAGTGTCCCAA
The DNA here is from genome assembly GCA_014170235.1 of Listronotus bonariensis. Lineage (NCBI taxonomy): Eukaryota > Metazoa > Arthropoda > Insecta > Coleoptera > Curculionidae > Listronotus > Listronotus bonariensis. The sequence goes on from JACEGR010005920.1 coordinate 20,842, forward strand.
ATTTTATTTTTTTAAAGGTTTTCTAAGATTAATTAAAAAGATACCGACTTTTTTGAAAACTTTATCGCCCTGTATTTTAGAATTAAAGCAAGCCCGGACATATTTTTATGGAATTTCTTATTCAAACAAAACCTATTATTAAAAGGTTTTTCGGGGTGGAGAATCGGGGTCTGGTGTCGTATAGGTACTACCGAGTTTTTGAATTTTTTAATTTTAATGGATAGTTTAGTGTATTATAATCATATTAAAAAATAAAATTTGCGGAATATTCATAAATAAATTTTTTATTACCATCTAGAATGTTACGGGATGTGGGAGCGAACAGGGGTGCTGGGTGGGTAAAAGAAGGTAAAAAGGAATATAAACAATACATATGAAGAAATTTAGCCTAAAGTAAGAAATACCAACCAAAATTAACAGAATTAACCAAAATTAACCAATAATATTATCATCATATATATGCTTACGAACTAAAAAACCAACAGATATTCTTGGTGGGTAAAAAAGGAAACCTAGCGCTGCTAACCAAAACCAACCTAATTTTATTTATATAAAAAGCCCTGCTAACCACAACTAACCTAATTTGCATAGCATTAAATGAGGGAATCAAACAGGGGTTGAGTAAATAAAAGACTAAATAGAGTTTTTACAGTTTATTAAATATATATATAAAAACATATATTACCTAACACTACCCTATACTAACAAAAACAAACACTAAATACAATTAAAAAAACTATATTTTTGTGAAATATGCAACAAAAAATTATTAAACCGCTCGGTGGGTGTTGGTCCATAATTTTCCCACCACATAAACATATCGATATATTCTTCGACATATGGTGATTGGACCACTGCCAGTCTTCTCAAAAATTGTTTTAACCTGGACCAATACCCCTCTACTTGGTTTGTACAGACCCCTGTAATCGGGTCTCTAAAATTCCTAGTGTGGTTAACTGTTGAATGTATATATGGAGAAACCCCATCCAAATTTGTTAATCCAGAATAACCCCTCCAACAGTCCGTCCAAATGTGGCTCCCAGGCAAAACATGTGTTTTAATTTTATCTATTAATGTTGCTGCCGAACGGTCTGGAATATAAATAATAAGGCCTCTTTTGGTTGTGGTATCGTAGATCCCCAATATCCATTTCTGAGGTACTAGCCGTCCAACATGGTACTTTCTTTTGGTAATGACGCTTTCGTCGATTTGGACTGTGTGCCCTTCACCTCCTGTAACAAAAGAAACGAGTTTGAAATTTTCTGTTTATTATTACCAATATTGTTAAAATAAAAGCAAAGTTATAATTTAACTTATTTGTATTATAAAAAATAATGGTTCCGTCACACTATACGGAAACACGATTTTCACTTTCTTTTCAAAACTAAACAAAAAAGGACTCTCAAATAATACATTTCACAAAAAAAATGCGGGTTTTTCTTTTTGTATTAAAAAAAAACTAGCGTTGACTAACAAAAACTAACCTGTTCACCTAAAATAATCATACCTAATAAAAACATCTGGTCATTTTGGAGCAAATTCCATGAACATATATCGCGGAAGTACCGATACAGCTGAATGATTGATTTATTGGGTATCCCAAACAACATGGACACACATCTAACTCGAACTTCACAAATCCAATACCATAATATTTGTATTACTTGTCTGACCGGAATCTTCATTTTTGAGAAAAACGATCCCTCTAGTATTGAATACTTCTTGCATTTCTTGCAATAAAAAATAGTGGATAATATTGCTTCCTGCCTTCGATGAATGACGCAATATCGGCGGCAATTCCGACTTTTGCATCGTAAATTCCTTCTTATCAATAAGGAATCTTGTAAAACCTGCACTAAGTCAGGATCATCTCTATGTAATAATTCTTGCAGTTCGTTAACGTTATGTATTCGCTCCATTATTAAAAAAATCGCACTTCACACTTTGAAAACCAAACACCAACTAAAATGATCACGCAAAATTCAAGCGCATACTCGACGCTTCCTACACCCGTATGCTCTGTCCTTTTTTATCTTAAGGCCGTAACAAGGATGGAGATAGTCTGGATTTTTAATATTTAGGATAACGACATGAAAAACCTTATACATAATGACATTTCATCTGTCAACTCTTAATTGATGTTTTAAAAGAATGCAAAAATCGTAATAAATGGCGAATTTTTAAAAGGGAATTATTTTAATTAAGTTCATTTTTGAAGAAAGATCCGTCGTTAAAATGATTATTTAACACATCCACAATATATTAATACCAAATTTGTTACTGTAAAATGTGTAGTTTTTTAGTACCTATAAGACACCATCACCGAGAATCGAATTATGCCAATGTTTTTGTTGTGTAGAAGAAGCCACCTGCAGTCTTTGTCTAGGTTAAAAGTGGCATAACTTTTTTTGCGTCGATATATATTAATTTTAGTATAGACTTCTTATTCTCCCATATTTTTTGCACCGAAAAGGTACGTATCCATAATAAATATGGTTACGAGCAACCGTTTCTGAGATATTTCAGAAAAAAACATTTTATACCAAACAAAACTTTGTCATTGCATTCACGTTTTATCTAGGTAACCCAGGTAGTGCCCAAAATATTTGTAAAGATCTATTTAATAATAAAAAAGCCACAAGGGCAATCAAATATTGCCGTCTAGACGTGTCCTTTAAAAGGGAAATAATTGAATGTGAGACAGAACTAATGACGCCGTGGCTTTTTGCTATTGACGTTTAGTCTACAAAATGCTACCTTGGGCGAAAATACAACGATTTTATGCAATTTACCTTAGTTGAAAGTTTGCTAGTTTCAAGATACAGGGTGTTAAATTTTCCATTTATTTTTTGACTTGAACATTCTGTATTTCGCAAACGGTAAACAGTCCGACAAAGGCAAATTGGGTAAAATCGTTGTATTTTGGCGTAAGGAAATTGTAGTACCAATTTGTACAGATCTTTAAAAAAAAACCCGGTTAGCCTTAATAAAGGGTAGGAAATGCGAAGAAAATTTTTTATGTGAAATAAAAGGTTTAATCTAAAATATCTTAGAAACGGTTGCTTGCGGCGATATTTTGTTAGGTATATCTTTTTTGCACAAAAATATGAGGAAATAAAAATTATTTACTTAAATCATAATATACCAAGGTGAAAAAACACTTTATACAAAAGCAAAGGACTGCAGGTGGCTTCCTTTACATTTAAAAGCAGAAATGTGAGTAGCTTTCGATTTTTTTATTTTAAAAAAAACCTATGCCAAAAATAAAAAAAATATATATAAATTAATAAATAAAATAATTATAAATACCTTAAATAAAATAAAAACTTTGCCACCCTGTATATCGGATAGGATTAACTTTTCGACATAGGTAAATTGGATTAGATCGTTGTATTTGGGTTCAAGGAATCTATGGTAGCATTTTGTACAGTCCCTGTAGAGACACGCTGTATACAGGGTGTTCCTTAAATACATGCTAATATTTAAGAAAGTGATTCTTAGACTAATTTAAAGAAAAAAACTTTCTATGGACATATGTCCTAAACGTCTTAACTTTTGAGATACAGGGTGTTAAAATTTAAAAAATAAATATTTTATTTCATATTCTAACCATTCTTTACCCGATCCAGTTTTAATTTGTCAATGTTATCAATGGCACAAGGGGAGTAATTTATCACTAACTTAATTACATTTTATAAGTCCAGTGGCGTCTCGAGAGGCAACTCAAGGAATATTTCTAACAAAAAAACAGTATGCCACTGACTGTGTGAATATGTGTAAAATTCTTGTGCTTTTTTAAATTAGGCAAATAAAAATATAGCTTTTATGTCTTCCAACTTTTTCCGTATCTTGCTTAGTTTAAGAGAAAAAAATATAAATCCACCTAATTTCAGATTTTTAGACCATAAAAATTGGGGTTCATAAGTTTTTATTAGATAAACAGCCCTATGCTGTAAATACATTAAGTTATTTCAACCTTGAACTTATAAATTTAAATTGAGATTTGACAGATAATTTAATATTTTCTAGGCAGTAACAAATTCGAATCTTGTAAACATTTTAATTTCGACCTTGACTAGAATTTGTAATTGCATAGAAAATATTGAATTATTTGTCAAATGTCATTTTAAATTTATAATTTTAAACTTGAAACAAGTCAATGTATTTACAGCATAAAACTGATTATGTGACAAAAATAATAAATACCCTTTTAAATAAGGTGTTCGTTTATTTTCTCCAAACACAATTCTGTTCTATTTTTAGATTTAATCTTTAAGAGCCTGTTCAGATGAGGCGATTTGCGCGCGATTACACTCGCGCGATTAAATTTATATTGTGTTCAGATACCGCGTTTTACGCGCGTTTCTACGCTGGGAGGGATTCAGGCCATTTTCAGGTCAGTTATTAACATGGACTTGGATACAGCGGTTGTGTTGTGGCTTGCATACCGTCGATGGAAACGTCGTAAGCGAAGAGAAAACGACGATTTAACGTGCATCCAATTCTACGTGACAGAATGACGCATAGTATGTTTATAACCAACAATAATTATACCCAAAGCTCAGAGAACACAGTGAAAAATTTTTCAACTACTTTCGGATGTCAGTAACATCGTTCGATGATCTACTAGAAATTATTCAAGATGATTTGACTCCATATGAAAATTATGTGGTACGGGATACTGTTTCTGCAGAAGAAAAACTCGTGATTACTTTGAGGTAATATTTTTTATTGATTAATACCTTTAACAATTTTGTACAGGGTCATTCCTCATATTAAGGCAGCTCATCGTAATAAGTTTATTAGTGGAGATAGAAAAAAACGTTAAATACAAGAGTCATAGGGTTTCACGTGAACTGTCCAAAAAATAAATTATAACGTATACAGAGTATATCAGAATGACGTGGCAGAGTGTTCATTAAAAAACATATTTTATTTTGGCACACCCTGTATATGTTCTATTATATTTTCTGGGCGGTTCACATGAAACCCAACGACTCTTGTATTTAACATTTTTTTCCATCTCCACTAATAAACGCGCGATGAGCTGTCTAAATATGAGGAATAACCCTGTACCTTTAAACTAAGAATCAGTTTAACAAAAATAAAGAAAAATTTGAACAAAAATTAGGAATCACTCTAACAAATATAGGTAGGAACTTAAGAATGACCCTGTACCTTTAAACTAAGAATCAGTTTACCAAAAATAAAGAATAATTTGAACAAAAATAAGGAATCACTCTAAAAAATATAGGTAGGAACTTAAGAATCACCCTGTACCTTTAAACTAACAATCAGTTTACCAAAAATAAAGAAAAATTTGAACAAAAATTAGGAATCACTCTAACAAATATAGGTAGGAACTTAACATTTAATTTAACTATTGTACAGTTCCATCAATTCAGATTCTTGGGAATCTTGTGTAGATGCCGGTGATGGGGTTGCAGGCTGCGCAGTGCAGTAGCCTCTATTGTTAGTCAAATAGGTTGCAGGTGCAAACGAATATGTTGAAGGGTCTATTCCGTTATATCCTGTTTCTTGAAAATAATCTCTCTGTCCGCGATGTGTCATTTCTGCTTGATAATGATATTGTGTTGAAGCTAGTAAGGCAGAACGAGCAGCTGATGGCTTATGATACAGGGTTTGTTGAGCTTGAAGTACTTTCATTAATTCAATTTTTGTTCGAAGTCTGTTTTCCTCTGGTATTTTAAGAAGCTCCTTGTGTAATGACAAACAAAATAATTTGTCATCATCTGGCTCCGTTTGATTTGATGTCTGTGGCTGATTTCCAGATGATAATTTTTTTTTATGATGGTGAGAAATTCTTCTTCGGCCGCATTTACTTTTTTCTTCTTTTTCGCTTGATTAACCGGAGGTCTCATTACGTCTTCCCCATCGCCAGAGAAGGCCTGTTCTTCAGCTGCATCAGATGTGGTGTTGATGTTGCTGTCGGTCGTTTTATTTCGTGTTGATCGTTCAAGGAACATCAAACGTTTAAAATAAATATATTTGGTTTTTCCAGAGGCTCCCGATCCAGATGGTGTGGTTTTCTTTTTCTTCATTTCTCTTACAAAATTATCACGCAACCCTTTCCACTTCTTTTGCAATAAATTACCTGTAATCAATAAAAGGATTAAAATAGTCAAACTAGCTTAGTGACTTAAGGGTCCGATACTTCGGTTTTTGAGTAGAAGCAAATGCTTTGTACAGTGAATAAAGCATGTCAACATTAGTAGATTTTTAAACAGACCCACCTTAAGAAGTCATGCTGGCACCCCCACCCCCTTAAAGTTGGTTAAGGGATTGTTATAGTTTTTTCTAATATCTTCAAAACGGTAAATGATAAAAGAGTGATTTTGGTGTCGTTAGATAGAGCACAAAATTCTGCATAATAGTAGTACTAAAAAAATATTTTTGTTTATTATGTAAGGATCTCCAACAAAAAAAAGTTGGAGGGAGCATCCACAAGGCACTTTTTATGATATATCTTCCAAACCGTCCACCAAACAAAAAAATTATAGGACATAAAAAATAAAGGCCAAAATTTTTCCTATCGAACGGTGTACAAAATTATGCTATTATCTTTTAAAATAAAGCTACCAGTTAGAAGATATTAGAAAAAACTATAATAATCCCTTAACCAACTTTGAGAGGGGGTGGGGGTGCCAGCATATGACTTTTTGAGGTGGTATGTTCAAAAATCTATTAAAGTTGACATACTTTATTCACCGTACAAAGCATTTGCTTCTACTCAAAACCGAAGTATCGGGCCATTTTTTAACAATAAGTCACTAAACTAAATTGAATATTTATGTATGTGTTCTCATGCGTAGCTTGTAAAAAATTAGTAAGGTTAATTTTTATTTTCAGATATTTGGCTACCGGATGTTATTTTGCGGACCTGCATTATGCCTACAGATTGGGAAAGTCTACAGTTACCGAAATAGTACAGAAAACGTGTTACGTCTTATGGCAAAAACTGCAAAATATAGTAATGAGAGAACCTACGAAAGCTGAATGGGGAGAAATTTCGAAACAATTTCAAAAATACACAAATTTTCCAAATTGCATTGGCGCCATTGATGGCAAGCATATCCGTATTATAAAACCCAACAATACTGGGTCTCTTTTTATAACTATAAAAAGAAAAGAATATTCAACTATCGCTTATCCAGGGCCCGGCGTTACATTGAATGTTGCTTTGGTATCTTGGTAAATAAATGGAGAATTTTTCATAGACCGTTGAATGTAGACATAAAGTTTGCAGAAAACATCATAAAAGCTTGCTGTGTTCTTCATAATTACGCAAGGTTAAGGGATGGCTACAGATATGACCACACCTTGTACGAAACGTCTCTGATTAATTTGAACACTGATGTAGTGAGGCCTAATGCGAGATCGCTGAATACAAGAGACAGATTCGCTGATTATTTTGTTAACGAAGGCAAACTCCCTTGGCAAGATAAAATGATATAGTTATATAGTACCTATACGTTTGTAGTCTAAGAAATAATATTATTAAATAAACAATTCTTAACTTACCTAAAGTCTTTTTTTTTTCTTCGGAATCACCAGATTCACAAAATATTTCGACTATTTCTTCCCAGTTCCTACGTTTTATAGCTCTATTGGAATAATCAGAAGGTTCCATATCCCATATAGCACCTCTTTTTCAACTTCGTCAATAAATAGTTCGGTATCGAAGTTATCACGCTCCATTTTTAACCAAATACGTCCACTCGCCACGGAATCGCGCGTAGTACTGGACGCAACAATAGGTGCCCGGGTATCTCAACTCGCGCGACGATCGCGCGTAAAACAAGTGGGTCGAGAGTCCCGCTCATTGCACGCGTTTTACGCGCGAGTGATTAAACGCGCAGCAGCATCTGGACGGGATATACGTAGCAATAGTATCTCGAGAACGCGCAATTGCCTACGCGCGAGTCCACTCGCGCGCAAATCTCCTTATCTGAACAGGCTCTAACGGTTTTCTTTGTAAAACGCCGTTTGTAAAAACATCAAAGTTCTCAGAATTCTCTTTGTACTTTTCCGATCTCCAAGTAAAATGATCACTCCTACTTAAATATGGCTGATGCGCCGCGCCAATGGCGCGTAAGAAGGTGTCTCACAGCCCAATGGAGAGCGCACTCTCTATTGGCGGGCACATCACATGCTTTCGGTCTAGCGCGTAGAGGGCGGACTCATTTGGTTCCCCAAAAAGAGTAAGTCAGTCGCACTGCAAGTTTCATCGACCACGCATCTCTCGCGAAAAGTCGCTCTCGTCAATTTTCGGACGACTCATCTCTCGCGCAAAGTCGCTTTTAAACATTCTTATTCTCTCGCAAATAATTGCAATTCTCTTTCAGGAAAATAAAATTTTTCTTATTCAAATACTCACAAATTCTACATTCAAGTTAGTTATCTCTCTTATTCAAAAAATTCTAACTTAGTATTTCTCTTATGAATTCTTTTTCTCAGTGATCTGAAAATTTTAATTCAGTGACAAATACCTTAATTCGTAATAGGTAACAAGTAAAGTGATGTAAAAAAGTGTCAAGGAACATCGACACTGAAGTGTGCTAATAGACGTAGCAGGATGCTTTTAGTAATTCTAAAACACTTGTAAATATTGTAAATAGTGTAAAGTCTAAATCAGTTAATTAAATCATAATACAGTCCACAAAAACTCTTTTATTTGGATGTATGGGGAAAAGAAAAGCTCCTACATTTTTGGTCCTAATTCGAACCGGATATGCTGTAAAAAACCTGCCAGAAAAATTTCCAACAGTCCTGATTCTTTAAACCTCGAATATTTTTGAAAAATTAGCAAAACGTTTTTTCAAACATAAGTGAAAAAATAAACTTTCAACCTGTCTCGTCTCAATACTAAACTGTGACTAAAACCTCTCAAAATAAAATTTGCTCTATTCAAAAAACTTTTTAAATTAAAAACAATCCGTTAAAAGTGTGATTTAAAGACAAATTAAAGTGAATTTCTCCAGCAGCCTTTTGTGCGTGAAAGTGTTTGCCGTCGGAACTTGAACTCAACAAGTTCTACATAAGGTCAGATGTATTTTGCCTTTTTTTAACTTAGTTTTTTTGTTTCTTAATGAAGTTTAATTAGACAATGAACTACAGACTTTAAATATTTTTCTGCAAAATTTTTGAACTTTAATAACCATAATTTTTAAAGATAGGTACCTAATAAGAAATAAAAATAATATTTCTAAAAATTCTAATTTTCTATTTTGTACAGTTTTAGATATTTTTTAATGCTTTTGTGATTATTTTTACATTCTAATTAGTGCTCCTTTCATAAAAAACATTTTTCGTCTTCTCTTTGTATGAGAAAATATGTTAAAATAGGTATTTTAATTTCATTTATTTTAATTTAGTGTATTTAATATAGTAAAAAATGGAAGCTCTAGTTAAATCTCGTACAAAATATAAGGCCTGTATGACCAGAGTGGATTCTTGGTTTTCAAAACATAAGGATTTGGAAAAAAATCCTCTTATTTTTAAGATTCGTGAAAATCTGTTGACTGAAGCTTTCAAAAATTATTCTGAAGTTCAGGATAGTATAGAGGACTTAGATCCTACACTAGAAAATGATAGAGATGTCACTGAGAACAAGTATTGCAAATTATAAGCAAAAATAACTCAACATATCGAAATTTTGTCTCCTACAATTTCAGGGTCCAAAAATACAGGGCCTATCATTGTTCAACAAAGTAATGATGACGTCACACAATGGAATAGTTTCTTTCAATTATTTAATAAATGTATTACGGATAATAATGATTTATCTAACGTCGAAAAATTAGTTTATTTAAAATCATATCTAAAAGGGGAGCCGTTAAATTTAATTGAAAGTCTCAAGCTTGAAGATGCCAATTTTCCTATAGCACTAAACACTGTTAAAGACAGATATAATAAGGAACTTACAATAATAAATGCTCATATTCAAAATCTTCTAGATGCTCCTTCTTTAAGTAAAACTAACTCTACCAATCTCAGACATTTTTATACACTCATAAAACAAAATATTGAGTCCTTAAAAAATCTTTTTAGTGCCTGTAGAGCACTGGGATTTAATTTTAATTTATAATCTTTCGCAAAAATTAGATTTTACCACAAAAAGAGCCTTTGACTATGAAATAAATTCGACTCAAAGCCCTAAATTAGACGATTTTTATAATTTATTGAAAAACGATGTGATGTACTTGAAAGATCAATAGTCCCCGATTCTAGTGTTTCTTCTAAAAAACTAAATGTTTCTCACAAAGTACATATTTTGCAAACTCAATTTTCCAATTATAATTTGCCCCAATTCAATAATAAATGCAATTTTTGCAGCAATTTTGGCCACAAAATTTATGCTTGTCACAAATTTTCCGAATTGACCCTCAAAGACAAAAATATTTTTATTAAAAGTAACCGATTTTGTTACAATTGCTTGGGAAAACATCCTATAGAAAATTGTTATTCAAAATTTAGTTGTTCTATATGTAAGGGAAAACACCATAGTTTACTACATGTAGAAATGGATAAAAATACCACAAATTGTCAAAACCGAGGTCAAAACTCAAATTTTAATTCGTCTCCAAATTCACAGAGAAAAATTTATTTTAATTCTAATCATAACAAAAATTCTTCCAAGCATTCTAATTCTAATAAAAATACTACTCATTTAAATTCAAAAAGAAGTAATTCTCATAATTTACGAGTACCAAAAGAAAATGCAAATAATTCGGAAAATTTTAGACAAAATTCGTCTGCCCAAAATTCTGCAACCTCTTCGCCAAGTAGACAAGAAACTACATATTCTACCCTTTCTGCTAGGGAGAAACACTTTTAGCCACAGCTATGGTAAAAATTTATAGTGCCGATAACAAATGTTTTCAAGTTAAGGCAGTTTTAGATCCTTGTAGCACTACCTCTTGTTAAAAACTGGGATACACACCTGAAAACAGGGAAGTGTGTATAGATGGAATTAACGAAATTTCAACGCACTCAAATAAAATTTTAAATGTAACATTCCACTCTAATTTAAAAGAAATTGTAACTTTAATATTTTATGTACTGTGTTAAAAATTATTACTAAAAATTACCACAATATACTTTAAATAAAAATAAAATAAAAATTGGGCGTTTTTATGGGGTTTTATTGGGCCAATTATTACTGGAGTTAATATAAAACCGGTATAGGTGCTATGGGCTCGATTTTGGAGAAACCTAAAATGGCGTAGTCAAAATATTAATAAAATTATTTATCTAAGAGATTCGAGGCTAAATTGACAAATTGCAGTTTTGATTTTACCTTATATATCCTTTATTTTAAGAAAGAGCAAAAAACCATAAAGACAATTTTTGTAGAACGTTTTACGTAGAATCTACAAAAAGTATTTGATTCTTTATACAGGGTTTCGTCAATAAGTTACAATGCCAACTTATGTTTTTCTTATCGTACATTTTTTTACTAATAATTAGTCCTTGTCACTTAAATAACAAATAAACCTAATATAGTATCATTATCTGTTATAGTTTTTAAATATTTAAATATTAATATTTGTTTTTGACCATATTCCGTATAAACACCTTTTACAATATTATTCTAAATGGTTAATAGTTTATACTAACCTTAATATACTCTTAAAAGTATAATCACAGTAAAAATAATGTGTGGTTTTGTTAAAACAGCCAAATTCTCTTAAATTATCTTCTAACTTTTCAATTTGGTTATATTGAGATGATGCCATTAGGTTATCAGGTGTAATATAATTGTTTTTTTTAAGCTTCCTAGTCTGTAGCATATTTTTAAAAGAGGTAATTTACATATTATAAATTGTTTTTTTATAGCGTTCTTGTTAACATATTTCAAATTAAGTATATTTTAATGTTAAAATAAATTTATAGTGTAGTGAAATAAAAGAGGCATATTTTTAAAAGATGTTTATTCTTGTTGAATTATATTTTTAAATAAACAGAAACATTTTATTGATTAGCATATACAGTGTGTCCACGGATTGACTCCCAAAGAGAAAAACTTTTTATTTGAAGTTTTTCGAAAAATTTTATTCTTCATAAAAACTCCTGCTTGTGCTCAAACCTCCCGGGGACATGTTATTTTGAAAGATTTATATACCGGGTGTTCACAATTTGGGAAAATATGAAAAAAATTAAGAATAAAGCAACTTTAGGCGGGAAGATACTATAAAAAGTAATAAGTAAAAGTTGTTGGGTTTGAAAAGTTATGCATCGATGCAAAATTTTGACGTAAGGCCTAAATGTACAGGGTCGGGCAAAAATTGTACGCTTTATGAAATAGCATTCCCTGTAACTAACTTATTTTTCTAATAAATAAAAAATTATATTTGTGAACAAAATTGCTTTGTAGAATTTATGTAATATACGAGGAATTTTCAAGAACTGAAAAGAATTATTATAAGAAAATATTCTGGTGAATTGATATTATCACTTTTTTAAAAATGCATTAAGATGTATACAAGAACATCAATGCCTTATATTAAATTTATTAGGAAACGAATACGGAATAAAAATTATGTTAACCCAATATAAATAAAAAAAAGAAAGTTATCAACAAAAAAAACTATTCAAAGGTTTCTCCACCAACTTCCTCGCATAGTTGAGCTTTTTCAATGAAAGCTCTATAAGCGTTTCTGTATCTCTCGCAATGGGATACCTTGAATTGCTTCTCTAATTCTGTTTTTCAAAATAGTGAGATCTGGTTCCAAATGACTAGCATACACTTTTTGGGTAAGGTAGCCCCATAGGTAAAAGTCCATTATTGTGAGGTCGGGACTCGACCGTATCGTCCAATCCAGCGCTCGGGAAAATGCCGATTCAACCATTCCCTCACAATTGCTGTAGAATGTGCGGGATGACCATCTTGTTGAAAATATGCAGTTTGCCTATGAACAAGGTTTAAACGATCCAAAAAAATGTGTCTAGCATTTCCAAATAATTATGTTGGTTCATGTTTCCTTCAAAAAAGTACGGCCCAATTATTCCATTGTACGTAATCGCACACCAAACGTTGACCTTCTTGGAATACTGTCTTCTGCAGTGAATTCGAAAATGGGGATTGTCCGTGGACCAGTAACGTACGGTCTGAGAACTAGCCACTCCGTTAGTTGAGAAGGTAGCTTCATCAGAAAAAATAATATTATGAAAAAAGCTTCTATTTTCCAAGTATTTCTCACCAATCCATAAACAAAAATCAAGTCTTTTTGCATCATCATTTGATTCTAATGTATAAACAAATTTTGGCTTATAAGCCCTAACCTTATTACCTTTAAAAATTACTTGCAAATAGGATTTACTAACATTCCCAATCTGTGTAGCTCGGGTCCTTAGCGATGTTTTTGGGAAACGTCTGACAGAATCCAGTGCAATAGCTGCCATAGCATTTTCTTCTTCAGTAACAGCAGATTTCTTCTTTTTAATATTTAAAACGCTTCCAGTCCTTCTAAATTTCGAAACAACGGATTTAGCTGTTTTATGGTCTATGGTAAGATTTGGCCATTTCTCGTTAAATTTTCTTTTACGTACGAGTAAGAAGTGTTTTCTCCTAAACCATAACATTGGACAATAAACACTTTTTGTTCTAATGTTAGCATTTTGTTGTTCTTCTATCGATGTCACAAACTTAATAATTTGACATTGACAATAATATAATTTCATTTGCGAGGAAACCATAGCTACTCTTTCCAGTTTCTATCGTAATAATAAAGGCAATTATCGGTTTTCAACCATCCCTCTTATAATAAAAACTTAATAAATTAATTAAATCCATAAACTAATTTTGCTCACAAACAAGAATTCATTTGTGCAGAAAAAAATTATTTACGGAAAATCCTGTTTCACAAAGCGTACAATTTTTTGCCCGACCCTGTACATTTAGGCCTTACGTCAAAATTTTCCATCGATGCATAACTTTTTAAACCCAACAACTTTTACTTATTACTTTTTATAGTATCTTCCCGCCTAAAGTTGCTTTATTCTTAATTTTTTTCATATTTTCCCAAATTGTGAACACCCGGTATATAAATCTTTCAAAATAACATGTCCCCGGGAGGTTTGAGCACAAGCAGGAGTTTTTATGAAGAATAAAATTTTTCGAAAAACTTCCAAATAAAAAGTTTTTTCTCTTTGGGAGTCAATCCGTGGACACACTGTATATATACAAATGTAGGTATTAATGTTTGTTTATTGTTTAAACTATTAAAAGTATATTTTTTACTGTGTTCTTAAAAGTAAATTAATGTTAGTTTAAATCATAAAAATATCTATATTAAAACATTTAAATTTTAATTTTAAATAATATTTTTAAAAAAGGTGTTTATACCACATATATATAACCAATATATTACCAATGCCGTGTCGCTGTTTTGACTCCACTATGGAGCCTTGCTAACGCGTGGTAGCGCTTGCGCAGTTCGCAAAACTTAATTTGTAAATATTTACTAAACAGGACCGGCTTTAAAATTATGCTGTATTAAATAAATTAAGTAGAGATTTAAATGACCAATATATTTTTCTTGGTAACAAAATAAACTCGTTGTGAACTCTTCCGAAAAAACTAAGACAATCCCATAGAACCGATGGAAATCTTCAAAATCTGCGTCAGAAGCACAATATATAGAGACCGCAGTTTTCATTGTGCTTTAAACGCGGATTTTGATGGTTTCTATCGGTTCTATGGGATTGTATTGTTTTTTGTTCTGCAGAGAAAAACAATATAAGGAAGTCAATCAATGTAAAAGTGCCTGTTATTGGAGTTTCAGGCTTTTTGAGTTGTCTTTAATTAAAAATAAGGACTAAATATTGTTGAAATTATGTTCTTTTTATATAAAATAGTAAGTTTAAAAATCTTAAAAATTGATAGTATTTGGAGAAAACCGGTTTTCAAGTAGTGTGTTAGTTAATATAATTTTGTTTAGTTCGAAATTCACTATTTTAATTTTTTGTAAACATTTTTGAGAATTTCTTTATTTTTAAAAGTATTTGCAAACAAAACCCGTCATAAACCACACTAACATTTTGTTTCTTTTCTTTTCGTAACACATATCCCATAAAGCCGACAAAAAGGGCCATTTTTTGAAACAAAATTTAAGGATTTAGAAGAAAAGATATCTATATGACAGAAAGCTACACATCCTCAGGTACTAAGTGTAAAGAAATAAATAAAGTAGGAAGTTCTGGGCATGTCCAGTTGAACTGTAAAGGTTTGCATAAAGGTGACATTTCATGTTACTTTACTGAAAACCGCTAGTAGGGGTTTTAACAAAGGTGCTTGCCTCCCAAATCAGGCTAACAGACTGACTTGTGAGGCTGAATATTAAAATGAAGAGTTCTATCGTCTGGCAAACTATAAATGAGGTTAATCATGATAGACAGAAGATCGTTATTTCATAAAAAAACAAACAATATATAGAATTGGTGCCAATAGGCAGCATTAGGTAAGATTTGGGTTTGACAATGAAAAAAAAATAATCCCAAGTTTTTTGACAAGGAAGTAGAAGTATTATTGCCATTTGAATAAAGATTTATTTTTGAGATTAGTAAAACGATCTCTGGCTTTAAAAATTACTTTATTGATTTCTTGCCTCAATGCTGGTTTGTTACCTTTTTTGAACTAGAATTTTGTGAAGTACATATGATTATGTCTGGTAGAGTTTAGAGTTGGAAATAGAACTAATCTGTTTTTAAAAGATATTATTGATAAATGACCTTACCTAAAAAAATATTTATAAAAAAAGTTTGGATTAGGATACACACACAATATGAATTAATACACCACATTTGTTTTATAGGCAATTTATTAACAATATCGTTACAATATGCATGATAAAATGAAGCATAAAATAATTTTAAAAAACTGAACAACTTTTTACATAATAAAACTAAAATTAAACCTGTACATATACAGTGTGGGTACTTAGGTTATTATTAATTTTACGTAAAAAAATTAATTCTTCATAAAAAGTTCTCATGGTCTAAAATCCAAAAATTTAACCATCAGAAAATAATTATTTTCAGTATGTATACGAGTTATCTCAAAAAATATAAATTTTGCTCAAGAGGAAAGTGCCATTATTTTTGACAATATGAAACATTTTTATAAAGAAAAAAATGTTTGGACTATAAATTACTTTCAAATATGCAAATTTGTTCATTTACAAGAAAAAACGTTTCTTTCCTAATTTTGTATGTGATAACAATGAAAATTTAAATGTGTAAAGAAAGCTTAAAAAATGTCAAAATACTGAAAAGTCATAGAAACACTCATTATTTCAGAAAAAAAAGATTCTTAAAGGAGCTTTAAAAAAACACAACATTAGGTACATCTAACTTTATTAGTTTTGAAAATATGGCCATCCAAATCAGCCACAGCTTTCAGTTCGCCTGGCAGGTACTTGTGGTCATGGAAAACGCCTGTCATTTTTTTAAGCCTTTTGCCACACCCCCAATGCAAAAATCAAAAAATTAGCAATAGGGATCTTCCAACTATCATTAATTGCTACAACCATAAGAGTAAGGGCTTCTGTGGCACATTTCATACCATCACTGCTAATTTCAGTGCCAAAAATCTTCATATCCCCATATTCTGGAACGACTAACCTCTATTTGCCATTTCGTCGAGCATCAAGGCACAAATGGTTGGTTTCTGGATATTATTATTTTCTTCAACTTTTCTTTTTAATGCTAAAAATAAACAGTCAGAAAAACCTGGTTCACAATTGAATGTTTTTAAACCAACTTCTAATGGTTGAAGGGGAAGGAAGAGCCAAATTAAATACATTGCGGACATAATTATATGCCTTTGATAAATAAAACTGGAGGGTTAAGACAAAATTTCTTAACTCTGGGGGAATGGCTCTTTACTTTGTTTTTATTTTTCTCAGAAAGTCTTATATTTGTAAGTGCTCGTTTTAGAAGTATAAGAGGAATTCCAGAGTATGTTTTTTTCAAAACAGACAGAGCTTCATTATCTAATATATATTTTTTTAAGTTAAAATAAGATTTGTTTTAGACTGGTTACTTTTAAAGATAGTCGTTTTACCCATCTTCTTGTTATCTTCAGCTTTTTGCGTAACATATGTTTTTTGATTTTAGCTGACTTTTCTTCTGAAGTTTTCTTCAACGAATTTGGGATTTTGCTAAAAATATTCGAAGAGTTAATTATTTAGTTTTTTAAAATTTTAAAACTATTTGACATTAGAGGGACAACTATTTAATTCTTAATTTCCTAAAATACAATTGTTTTAGGTCTGTAGTGTAGAGGTAAATAGTTGTAAATTCATAAACCAACATTTTAAGAAATTGATAAAAAATTAAGTTTAAAAAAATTGTAAATTGATGCTGTACAAGGTGTCTCATTTTGATTGCAACAGCGGGGTACGTTATTATTAAAGATAGAACCTTACGGTCATCGCGAACCTGAGCTACTTTTTTGTAAAACAAAAGATGCCATAAACAAAGTCATCAAGTCATCTTACTAGAGCTAGAGGGCGATTTTAAAAATTTTGTATTTTCAGGTACCCTTTGTATCTCAGTTCGCTGATAACATATCAAAAAGGTAAAAACGGATTTTAATATAACTTTTTACGTAGAATGCAGTGGCGTAGTCAGAATTTTTTCTAAATATTATTGTTTTGACAATACTGACCAATGATTGGTATTTTTAAATGAAACGCCCTGTATATTTGAAAAAAAACATAAATTTGCCTTTTTACAAGCTTTTCAAAAATATATAATACTGTGGGTTTATTTTTATAAATAACAACACAATTTCCAATATTCATATTTCACATTCAAAATTTTGCAGTAGGCCATGCAAACAAATCAGTTAACAGTTTTTTTATTGACTTAATTATTGTAGTGGTGCTTACGTTACGAATTTAAGAATTGGATTTTGATATTTCATTTAATTATGATTTTTAGTTTGTTACATAAATCTGGGTTTACTTATACGAGCAACAATATTAAATTGTAAATATTTTTCTTGATTTATTGTTAGCATAATATTTGGAAAAAATTTGACTACGCCACTGCATTCTACGAAAAAAATATATAAAAATCAGTTTTTACCTTTTTTATATGTTATCAGCCAACTGATATACAAGGAGTACCTGAAAATGCAAAATTTTAAAATCACCCCGTAGCTCAAAAACTACGAGAGCTATGACGTCCTTGTTTATGGCATCTTTTGTTTCACAAAAAAGTAGGTCAGATTCGGAAAAACCGCAATCTTCTATCTTTAATAATAACTGAGATACAACGCTGTTGCAACCAAAATGGGACACCCTGTACAACACTCTAATAAACTTGCTAAACAATTTCTTATATGTGGTGAATTTTTTACCGGTCACTGTATATACTCTAAAATATCTGCCCAAAATGCTACCACAAACTCCTTGTGTCAAAATATGAGTTAACGCAATTTACATTAGTCGAAAAGATGATTGTTTCCCAGTTACAGGTTGTCAAAGCTTCCATTTAATTCTATTTATGTGTAAATATTTTATTTATTATTTGACATTTTTCCACAAAATTCGGTTTTGAGAGGTTTTTTAGAGTGGGGAATTAAAATCTACTTATAATTTTGTTGTAAAATGAAAAGGGAACCACCTGCAGTCCTTTGTTTATGTTGAAATTGCCAAAACGTTTTTTTGCCTGTTTATATTATAAGTCTAGTACAGAATTTCTATTTTCTGATATTTTCTCAATAAAAAAGAAATACCTTGTAGATATCGCTACGGGCAACCGTTTTTAAGATATATTAGATTAAACGTTTTATTCCACACAGAAATATTCCTTCATGCTTCCTCTGGGTCACCTTGGTTTCTTTAAAAGGTCTGTACAGGGGATACAAGTTGATTGTTTGCACGATACAATTAAAAAATATGAGAGGATAGATTTCTGATGTGGCGACCAGAAAGTGTGTCAGTGTCAGATGTCAGAATATTTAAAACCTGGGTACATAAATACAGAAGCGATCATTAGAGTGACGTTGGAATGGTATTTGGCAACTGTGTGGAGTCAGTTGGGTTTCACTTGTATCCAAAATATTAAATTTTTATGGACTTTAAAAAATGCATTTGCCACTAGCTCACTACATCGCCGCCACTTCACTTGATTGCCATTGCAGAGCGCGCCTTGCCTAAGACCTATAAAATACTATTGGACTAAGGTAAATTGCGTTAAATCATTTTATTTTGGCCCAAAGAATTTGTGGTAGCATTTTGTAAAGACTTTTAGGGGCACCCTGTTTATATACTGTATCAGCTATTTTGAAAGGTATATCGGCCAGTAATGCAATACAAATAAAAAATAATATTGTTAATATGATTCGGCCTTTTCAGGAAAAAATTCTAGAAAATGAGTCCTGACTCTATACAGCATGTCTTCGGAAGTTCTTACCAAATGCTGCTTAATGAGAAAATACTTTTCCACAAAAATATTTGAAGGTTGGATGTGCAGGGTGTCTTAAAAATTACTTGTTTTTAAATTAAAATAAAGATTATTTCTCAACTACAGTACCAAACTTTAAGGGTGATTTTATATGTCATTTTATGAAGAAAAGTTCTTATAAACATACATCTGGAGTTGCTTCGTTTTTGAGATTCAGGGCGCTAATTATTTTTTAAGTCTGTTTTTTTTTAATATCTTCAATACAAAGTCAGATATAAAAAATGTACTACACTAAAAGTTATATTTTTAGTTGCTTTATTGGAAAAAATATAAAAACTACATGAAAAGCCAGTGGCGTACAGTGGGCACAACAGCAAATATTATTAAGAGAAGAATGTACGTCACTGGCTTTTATGTATTTTTTTCCTATAAAGCAACTAAAAATACATCTGTTTAGTGTTGTACATTTTTTGGTATCTGGCTTCGTATTTAAGATATTTAAAAAAACACACTTTTAAAAAATAATTAACACCCTGTATCTCAGAAACGAAGCAACTCCGGACATATCTAAATAGAAAATTTTCTTCATAAAATGACATAACAAATTACCCTTTAAAGTTTTGTGCTGTAGTTAAGAAATACCCTGTATATTAATTTGTCTTTTTTAAGCCACATTTAACATACATTTTACATTTTTATGGAAATGTATTTTCTCATCAAGCAGAACTTTTTGCAAAAAGGCTCATTTTTTCGTTAAGTTAATAATTATAGTTTCCCATTTGGTAAGAACTTCCAAAAACACGCTGTATAACCCCTTTAAAAATATAGGCAAATATACCTAAGATATCACATTATTTTGTCTTTTATATATCATTTAAAGTCATGTTAGATACATAATTTGTAGATTAAAAAAGCAACATCTAACAATCATTACTAGGTTTACTTGGGCCAATGCTGCCTTAAAACTGTTTTTTTTTGTTAGTTTCTTGAAGTAACTTAAATTTAAAATATATATATATATATTTTAGGTATATTTTTATAAAAATTATTTAAGTTACCTGAAATTATGAAGTGTTTTAACAGTTCTTCTTGCTTTTTTGTGGGACCCTTAAAGCCACCACTATCACTGCTAGAATTTGATGTACTATTTAATTTTCTTTTAAGCTCTTGAATTCTATTTTGGTTCAGGGAATTTCCTTTCTCTAATGTGTGTGAATCTGCAGAAAGAGTTGTACTTGAAGATTTAGTTGATCTGAAAGTAAACCACTGACCTATTAAATGTTGTTTAAAAATATACAGCGTGTCTACTTAGGTTCGCACCATATGGAAAACTTTTTTATTATTAATTTTACGACAAAAAGTTATTCTCTATAAAAAATTCTGCATGGTCTAAAACCTAAAGTGCAATCATCAGATATTCTGATGATATGTTTTGCAGTGGTATACGAGGTATGTCAAAAAACATAAATTTTGCTTAGGAGCAAAGTACCCTTATTTTTTAAATTATTTAAAAAATGTATAAAGAAAAGATGTTTAGAACATAAAATAAAATTTAAATAACCAAACTTTTTAATTTTCAATAAAACTTTTTATCAATTTTTTATGCCTTAATGGTAAAAATTTTAAGTTTGCACATTAGGGCATACTTATTTCGAAATGTAATATGTAAAGAAAGCTTAAGAATTGACAAAACAGAAAAAGTCACAGACACGCTAGTCAAAAAAAAAAGTTAAATAACTTTTTTATTTTAAATAAATCAATTTGCACGTTTGAAAGATATTTTTAATCCTAAACACCTTTTCTTAAAAATATTTTTCGATATTATGAAAAATAAGGGTACTTTCCTCTTCAGCAAAATTATTTTTGACATACCTTGTATACCACTGAAAAAAATATATCTGATGATGGGATTTTAGGTTTAAGACTATGCAAAACTTTTTATAAAGAATAACACTAAAAATCTATCATTCGAAAGGTTAAACCGGAGAAAAAAAACTGGTTTAAGATTCTGATATTTGATGAAAGGTTTTACAAAATAAAATAACTTAGCAATGACACTTCATACCCAAAATAAACAATGATACAGGTGGGTGAAAATTCTTGATATGAAACTCTATGATGGGAACAACCAAATGTATTCCTAATGACAAAATCAAACTGTTACACATTTGGTGCAAACTTAGATAGACAAGCTGTATACAAAAAAACGCACCTTTTACATATTTTCGTTACAGTTACAATGATTTTAACAAATACTTACAAGTTTGAGGATGCATTATTTTCCTTATTATCAGTAGGAACTTCTTAATCCATAAAATATTTTTTCTTTTCAACCTCGAAGCATTCTAATTCTTGAGTAATAAGACATGAATCAGAAGTAGAAGGCAAAGAATAAGGTTGTTCTGTGACAACACTTCATGAGGTTTTAGCAATATCTCCTTGCTGACCACTAAAAAAAAAAGTTTTTATATAATTTTATCTTTATACAGTTTACCTTTCTTTACCTTTAAAGTCTAAGAAACAGTTCACCAATAAAAACAAAGCATGCTGCAGCAAACCTACCACAGGTTATATAATTTTTAGTACTAATCAAGGTTTTAAGGTTATCTTAAGTATGTAAATGTAAATAAGTACCCTAAACCCTTTTTATCTTTTACACACCTCCAAATCTATATCATTGGTGCAAATGCCAAACCTGGTATGTGCCACAGGATAAGCATGTCACATATCAGATTATTTGAGACGCGCACCGACGATATGTGGTCCTGGAGTCCTGGGTGTAGTTGTATACAGTGTGGACATAAATAGTCTTCCCCCTGCTAATTTTTGTACCCTAAATTTTACTTTATAAAATTTGGCTATGGCTAATGGGAGGATATAAACTACTTTTTGGCGTTAAAATGATAGTTGCAACAATCAAGGTGGGCGCAATCTTGAAGAAAAAGAATTAAATGGAAAGGGGGTCTTGTAGCACATCATTTTAAAACTCTTGACGAGTACTTAATAACCCTAGAATATAAAGTCAATATCTTTACCTAAAATGGCGGTACTTTATAAATTACCTAAATACCTGATTTGATGGCATGGCCATATTTCCGAAACTAATAAAGCCAGATGTACCTAATGTTGTATTTTCTTAAAGCTCTTTTAAACTTCTTTTTGCAGGGCGCTTTTATAAAAAAATATCAACTTTTTGTCCTACCCTGTATAATATTATTAGTATTACCATTAAAAGGATCTTTTAAAGAGCCACATTAAGTATATCTAACTCTATTAGTTTGGAAATATGGCCATCCAAATGAGTTATTTTGGTAATTTTTAAAGTACCACCATTTTGTAGATACCGTGAAGGTATTGACTTCATATTCTAGGGTTGTTAAGTACTTGTCAGGAGCTTTAAAATGATGTTCCACAAGACCCCCTTTACATAATTTTTTTTTCGTAAGATGGCGCCCATCCGCCATCTTGATTGTTGCAACTATCATTTTAACGTCAAATAGTAGTTTATATCTTATTAGTCATGCCCAAATTTTATAAAGAAAAAAATTAGGGTACAAAAGTTAAGAGCGGGGGGCTATGTACATCCACATTGTATATTTTCAAATACCTAACTTTGTCATTTTACTTAGTCATAGTGTTTATTACAATCTATTTAACTCAGTTAAAAAGAAACAACTTTAAAACAATAAAGCATTACAATAAGCTTTTATGTCACATGACTACGGTGTAAAAATGCAATTTAAAATTCTATTGTAAGGATGTTTAAAAAAATGTTAAATGACAACTAAAACATTTAGATTTAAGGATTTAAAAGACATGATATTTGGAAGAAACTTTTGGTCTTAGTTAAATTATAATGTTTACTAAGTTTTTAGGAAGTATTTCCACATTTGAAACTATAAAAAACAAAAATAGAATGTATGTTTACAGAAACTATGAACCCTTACCAATACAGCCAATAAACACAGAGCTCAAACACACACATCTTTAAAATTTAAAAAAAGTTGACAAAAATAAGTTAAAAAATTTAAGTTCTTACCAAGGTTTGTTCATATCATACTGTTGAGGAATGCTAAGAGGTCTTCGTAAACACAATTGTCTCGAAGGAATGGCACCCTGTTTAAAAATCCTTCTTTTATCATATACAATTATAAGCACTTGGATGTTCTACATTAGGATTCCGCCTTAAAGCCCTTAACCACGTGTCACGCATTGCAGGTGTTAAACTAAAACATAAATAATATACATTAGGCAGACTATGTAATGACCCTCTTTAAAATATTACTCTGTTAATTATAAATTAAGTAGAACACCTGAAAACAAAATGTATTTCATGGTTCAAACCTCGGTTCAAACAGTCAGTAACCTTAGTTACAATAAAAACTTTATTTTATTGGTTTAAAACTACAGTAACTGAAAATACTTACGAGGTATTCGTTATCAATTTATAGTGGCCAAAGTAGGTATACATAAAGAGAATATTAAACCAAAAGTTTATGATCTAGGTACCTAATGTCTACACAAAACATGCTCCTATTAAGGTTTTTCTTACTTTGCATGTTTACATAATTTTTTTTTTGGTAGCGTTTAGTAGCCTATATTCATCATCTGTGATAACATATTATAAATACTTATATATGTATCATTGTTTTTAAGCTAAATTTATGTTGCTGTTTTTAATGGTTTATTTTTAAAATTCAGGTGCACCCAACCGCATTACCAATAAGAATTTTGTATTTTTCACTTAATAAAGCTTTCTCTATTCAATTTTATTCTAAAGGCCCTTAAACTTTACAAACAAATATAACAATAAAGTATGTTTTTGATATTATTATTCTTTTTAACAAGTCGAAACTTTTAACTACTTTTGGGTTAAACTATATATGTATGTGGGTTACACACAAATGTTTTACTAGTGGTAACTCAATATATATTTAATAAAATATATTTATAAATAGATAAAACATATTTTACTTACGTGAAATACGAAATGCCTGGTATTACACCACGGCTTTTGCAAAACAGCACCATACAACCCCTATTGTTTACAGACATTTTTAGTATTTTTACAAAAACTAAATTGTCAATAAGGTTAAATCGAAGGTTAAATTTATCACACACTCCACAAAACAAGAAAAAGTTATCAAAACGCGTTATGGCACTAAAATAATTCAAAGAGAACACCGAACACACAGGACAGAAATAACGCTAACGCCGGTTCTGCTGAAATATGGCCGACAAGCAAAACGTCAGCCAAGGATTTTTGATATTGCGCAAACTCGACCACGCGTTAAGAGTTCCCCTTGCTGGGGTCATTTTATGATTTGAGAGCGGTATACAGTGTTTATATATTGGTTATATATATATGGTTTATACGGGGTACGCTCAAAAACAAATAATAAAATTCAAATATTTAAAAACTATAAGAGATAATGATACCACTGTATTTGTTAGTGTAGTAACAATGGACTATTATTAGGTAAAAAAATATACAGGGTGTTACATAAGAAAACATTAAGTTGGCATCGTAATTTTGGACGCAAACCTGCATAAAAGATCAAATACTTTTTGTAAATTATACGTAAAAAGTTCTACAAAAATTGTCTCTATGATTTTTTACTATTTCTTATATAAAAGGATATATAGGGTAAAATCAAAAACGACAATTTATTAATTTTCCGTCGTATCTCTTAAATAAATAATTTTATTAAAATTCTGACTACGCTATTTTAAGTTTCTTCAAAATCAAGCCCTTAACACCTACATCGATTTTTTTAATAATTCCAGTATTTACTGAAATAAAAGCCCATAAAAACGCCCAATTTTGCCAACATTTACTTTTTTACTGAAATAATTTAGAACGTTTGTTGTTTTTATTTTGAATTATTCATACAACGTTTTAAATTTTTAGGAATCACTACCAAATTATTGTCTACCACATTTAGACATACATCCACTTTTAGTTCGCCATTGCTTTGTCTATATACAAAAAAAGTTTGTCAAATTCCTAGTGTTTGTTTTTTAATGCAAAAAAATTAAATACG
Source organism: Listronotus bonariensis (assembly GCA_014170235.1). Classification (NCBI taxonomy): domain Eukaryota; kingdom Metazoa; phylum Arthropoda; class Insecta; order Coleoptera; family Curculionidae; genus Listronotus; species Listronotus bonariensis. Next base: position 46,323 of record JACEGR010005920.1, read on the forward strand.
CCTGGTAGATGTCACGTCAGTAGTAACGTTATTATTTTAATGTAATGGATCCTAAACAAAATTATTTAAAATTAGTGTCTGCTAGTGATCATAAGTATAGGAAGCAATAACAAAAATGCTACAGGGATTGTAAAAAAATTGGTGGAACAAGTTTTATCAAAAATATAATATATAAACTCTTGGCTAAAAGAAGGACTTGCCATACTTGCCCTTTACAGTAAAGAAGGCAAACTGCAAAATGTAATCAACTCTGTTTAAAAAATTGTAATTTTTAGGAGTTTTATATTTTGTTAAGTTGGCCGTTTTATTTAATTATAAGTACTTTTTTGTAATAATTTTTATGGTAATATAAGATTAGAAGTTGGTTTTAAGGTTTTAAAATGTGTAGAATTATGTTTTATTTGTTTTGCCAGAGAATGCATTTTTATGAAAAAAGAAAATGTATATGTTACGAGCAATTTGATAAGTCCAGGCAACATAAATAATGGCTAGTCTGTATTCATAATGCTCGACTTAATTGGGCAATGTGATTAAATCAGCATGATAAATCACTTTTCCCGGCCATTATAAATAATGTCCACCCTATCTTGAACAAAGTAATAAAATAGGTAAACTGTATTGTTTTTATACTAACCTATACTAACCGAAACACCCATGGCCAATGCTGACGTATTGGCAATTTCAGTGACATGGCCCTACAAGTAGGGAATTATTCATACTGCCGGGTCGAAGTGATAAATTTAAGCTATGTATATTTTTGCCAAGACTAACTGCATGTGTATTTTTTTAAGAAGTATAAATAAAAATAGTTCTTAGTCCCTATGTCAGTCATTTCATAAACAAAAATGTTGATATTAAAAACCAATGATATATATTGGGCCGCCTTTGCGAGACGTCACGTTAGTGGTTGCGTTACAAAAATTGCACGTTAATGATTAAGGGTTAAAAGTTTTAGTGGTATTTCAACCATAACAAAAACTAAAATGGTAAACATGGGCTGTGTATGTCAGTTTTTGTTTTTTTTTACCAAAAGCTGCATAAACCTACTTGTTTGCCCATGTTGTAATTTTTAATTACAACAAATCGCCTTTGCTTTTTATATGATAAAAGTAGGTCATAACTAATAAAAATAGTTTTATCGGAATAGGAAAAATATGAACCAAAACCTGTTTAATAATGCTAAAACACTATAAAACGATTTTGTTACAAGGATCATACCTATCGTTAATGTTTTTTCCTGGTTGTTACATATTTCTTTTAATTAACTCCCTATTCATGAGGTCTGTGTCAACCTTAGATCTTTGTTCCAGAATGTTAAGTATGATGTACACAATATACAGTTTATTTGAAAAATATATAAATATCAGCCATTATAAATAATAAAAAATAAGATGTTGTTCGACTTATACAAAAAAAAAAAAAAAATAATAAAAAGTATGTGGTCCAGTTTTTCTATTAAGCACAACTCCATTTTAAATTTCTTTAAAAGGAAACTGTTAATAAAAAATACAGAGGCTATGCGACAACTTTTGGGTATTTTTAAATTAGATATTGTACCTAAAAAATACTTTTTATTTTATTAAATAGTGGAAAACAAATATAATATTTTATATTAAAAGATTCTCTCTATTAGGGTGCCCTAAGGTGCCACAACCAAAAAATATGTGTTAAATGAATACCACTTTTTGACAAAATGGTGAAGTTTTTTATAATTTCCCCCACTTGTACCGTTGCGGTCGTCCGCATGAATTTGACGGTACTTTAAAGAAGTTTTGGTTTAATTATTTAGTCCATAAATTACGTGAAACATAAGGGGGAGGGGTTCGAGGTAAATCTCACCAAATTGCATCATGGAGTGCAAATATTACGTAATTTTTCTGCAGCTAGAAAGAGGAAAAAGGTAACGAATTTTGGGACAGGTTCTCCCTGGGAGAATGTGATGCAGTTTTGGTGGAGAATCTTTGCTGTTTTTGCCCTTCAAAATTATTTTGTGTACAAAACCAATTTCGGTTTGAAAAATGGTATCTTTTGCATTCCCATAAATCTCACGAGAGATTACGGTAGGAGGTTAAAAAACTTCCACCAGGGGAAGGGGGTCCAAAAATGGAAAGAAAACGCCTCACGTAACTTACGGTCGCAACCTTATTAGACTTTTAAGTAAAGGAAAGTTAAAACTAACTGAACCTAGCCAATAGGCAACTAAATGCATATTTCAAGTTTTAATTTTAGTTCGGGAGTCTTCAGTATAATTTGTTTTATTAAAAAAATAAAATATGTATTATATTTACCCTTAAGTATTGTTTATTATTAGTAACAAATTACAAAATGCTACAGAGATTGTAAGAAAATAAGTAGAGTAAATTAGGAATCGCCATTTACGAGTAATAAAGAGTCAACTGACTAGGTAATATAATTTTACCATTAACAGAAAATAAAATTTGGTAATAGGTATAAATATCCTATTTAATATCTGTTGAGCACTTTCAGCGTAAGCTTAACTATAAGAACAAATATTGTCAAAAATTAACAAGTTTAAAGAATGCATTAAGATAGTTTACTAAAAACACATACAGGGTGAGTTTTTTCAATGTTTAGTGAAGGGATCCCAGGAACCCCTGCAGTTATAGAGATGGTTAAATGGGAAAATAATTGCAGTTTCTAGAAATAGTTTAAATTACTTTTTGTTTCTTAAAAAAATATATGGCTTACTAGATATGTATTAAAAAAAAACGTTGTTGTTGTTTTTTTTTCTGTAAGATTCGGAATAGAAAAAAAAAATAAAATAAAAAACTTGGAGATATTTATCTTTCAAATATATAATCCGATAATAAATGTGATGATCCGTTTTAAAGTTTCACATCAACTTGCATTTTTAAACCATAATGGGCTATTACATTTTTAAAAAGGTTTTTTATAAGGTCTTTAATGATGTATATAGCAAATATACTTTTAATAAAAAATTACTTAGTTGTTGACATACAAATTTTTAAATTTGTGTGTTTTTATAGTTGGCCGCGAAAAAAGTAAACTAGTATTGTGAAAAATTCCTTCCCTTCTTTTGACAGCCTTTCCAATAAATATTTAAATTTTCATATGCTTGTGAGACCCAGTAACTCAGTTTACGTAACAATAAATATTTATATATGTATGTTTTTTTTTATCTTTGGACAAACCACGAAGGCTAAAAGCCTAAATACTAACGTACCGTGGGTGTCTTAAGCGAGGTAAGAGGGAGTTTGTTGACACGGGACTTAAATACTTGAAGATTTGGGGGAAGGAAAGACCTCCGCGGGCAGCAGGTTCCACAATCTAGAAACTCTAGGGATAAAAGAACGAACAAAGTGAGAAGTTCGGGGCCTGTCCAGTTGGACCGTATAGGGATGCATATGCGCGGAACCACGAGTTTCTCTGTTGGAACCGTGAGTGGAGGAACTATACTGGTCAATTCTTCAGAGCAGAAGCCATGGAAGTACCTATAAAAAAGCGATAATCGTCGGCGAAACTATGAATGGAATTAGTTGTGGACGAGAGAAGGTCGTTGATGTGAAGAAGAAACAATGTTGGTGCCAGAACTGAGCCCTGAGGGACTCCAGCATTTATTTGGTGAAAGCTTGAAGAATGGCCGTCCACAATAACTGATATACGTCGATCAGATAGATAACTAGAGAGCCAAGTACAGAGTTTAGTTGAAAGACCATAGGAGGGAAGTTTATTAAGAAGTGCTGCATGCCAGACCTGGTCAAAAGCTTTGGATATATCAAGAGCAACAATCTGGGACTCACCTAGAAACTCAAGAGACTTATTCCAACAGTGTGATACGAAGGAAAGAAGATCTGCTGTAGATCTTTTGTGGCGAAATCCATACTGCCTGTCGTGCAAAATTTTGTGTTTTTCCAAGTACTTAAGAATTTGTGAATTAATTAATTTTTCCATTACTTTACAAAGAACTGAGAGAATTGAAATTGGTCTATAGTTAGATGGAAGCGATTTAGATCCTTTCTTGGGAATAGGTTGAACACGTGCAGCCTTCCAGCTCTCCGGAAAGATACCTGTGTCGTAAGAAATTCGAAAGAGCCGAGTTAAGATTGGTGCAAGTTCTGGAGCACATTTTTTAAAACGATTGCTGGTATGCCGTCCAGCCCAGACGATTTCTTGGTGTTAAGGTAGGAAAGGATACGCTTAATGTGTTTTACTTTAAAAATAATATCGGGCATTTTATGAGGAACTGGGGTAATCGTTGGAATTGGATGATTTACGGGAGGGTCAAGGGTTGAATTGGCAGCAAATTGTTTAGCAAATAGTTCTGCCTTCCCTTTAGCAGTAGAAATAATTTCATCTTCCAAAGTTAGTGGTGGAAAAGAACTGGCACAAAGATTCCTACTTATGTTTTTCGCAAAGGACCAGAAGGATTTGCTACCATTTGAGCAAGAAAGAACTTTGTTTTTGATACAATTGTCGAAGGAGTCTTTGGCTTCAGAAATTGTTTGATTGTAGTAGTTTCTTGCTTCAATGCTGGCCTGTCGGTTTTCTGGACTAGGATCCTGTGGAAAGTTCTTGTGAGCCTGAACTTTTAAAGTTTTGGCTTTTTCACAAGATTTGGAAAACCAGGGTTTGTTATTGGATTTTTGGGGTTTTTGATGGTATGTTTGTGGTGTATGTTGAAAGATAAAACTTGGCTGTTTAAATAAATATTTATAATTATACCGTATACGGGTTAAGTCCATAAGGCAACATATTTGGTTTTAAAAGATGTAGCATGGGTATTGGCAGTAATTTTTTTTTAATCTGTGGACAATTCACGAAGGCTGAAAGCCTAAATACTAACGAACCGTGGGTGTCTTAAGTTATAGTGGAATTTTCGATTATTTTTGAATAGTAATGTTTTTTTTCTAATTACATAACATTTTAAAAAACTTTAATAAGTAAAAACTTAATAATGTTTTTAAAATTACATAATATATTTAAAACATTTATAAAACTGATGAGACGAAAAGAAAAGTCACTGTCAATAAAACAAATTCAATTGAAATGTCATAATAAACTAATTTAAAAATAATTTTGTCCAAAACTACGTTATTTTTTTAATTCAAGTATATAGCTCATAAAAAGGCCTCTTTAAAAATGTCATAGCGAACTATGGTTTCTATTTAAAAATTGTAATTTTTGTCGTAGCTTGAAAACGGACTACCAGAATAAATATCGAATTTCACATTTTATGAAGAAGATATTTATCTACAAGTTTTATATTTATACTTTTTCTAATTTTAAATATTAATTGAGCTACAGAGAAAAAGATTTCTGGAAAAACGGATTTTTAAAATATCCAGTAAGCCATGGCATTTTTGAAGGAAACAAGAAGTGATTTAAACTAAGCTTTAAAAACTGCAAATATTTTCCCATTTAACCATCTCTGTAGCTGCAGTGGTTTCTGAGATCCCTTTACTAAACATCGAAAAATCTCACCCCGTTTATTTATCTACGTACTAAATTAACACCCATTTTGAGCAGGGCTTTAAAATATAAATAAAATGTAACTACAAAACCTATTTTTTTATTTAAACCCTTAAAAGCAACATTAAACAACAACGGTAGTACAACATTGAACGCGTTCTAACTTCAAAAATATAAATTTTTGGAAAAAAGTATAAATATAAAGTTTTTAAAAATGTATCGACTTAAAAGTTTAATTAAAAGCAATTTATTATTTTTACAATTATTAGTACAGATATCGGTAAAAAGTCAATAAACAAACAGTTATAATCTTACGGCTTTTCGTAAAATGGCGGCACTTTTGTTCGCCTTATTTGTATGTATGTATTGTGTTTTTGTATTTATTACGTCATACTGCACCTTTTTGTAAAAAAAATAACTCCTGTCGAATTCTGCAAGACAAAATCCTCTATTCCCTGTACTATTAAAGCACATAATTCAAATTTTGAGTTGGTCTGCCTACCACTGTCATCAGGTTGTAGCAAAAAGCATTATTTTAATTGTTGTACGTTTATTTAAAAATGGTTAGGAAATAAAATGGGATCTTTTGTATTAGGGAGGAATAGGCAAGTCACTACTGACCTATGGTGTTTTTACCTTATGGAAACTGTTTCAGAACAGTAATAAAACAATAATAAAACTTAAAAGTAAAAAATAATAATTAAAAAAAATTCAGGCAATACCATATTATGGTATAATTAAAGTATAAAATGGTTTTGTTTATTTAGTTATTAACTTTAAGTTGTTAAGCACAAATTATGTTATTACCCGACTTCTTTTTTTTTTACTTTTTAGTGGGTTTTATTCAAAGTCGGTCTATATAGCGTCGCGACATTCGGCCATATTGCTTTGACGTGTTATGACGTCACATCTCCCATTTTTCGGCCATGTTGTTCAGTGCCGGGTATATACAGTTTATTGTATTAGTAGTAGAACAACCGTTTACACAATAGTTTTTAATTATTATTTGGTTGTAAATCCTTTTTTTATTTTTTTTTATTTTAAATAAAAAACATTTGGAATTACATCTTTTGACAGACATCCCTTCCAAAACAATGCTAAATATAATGCGCAAATTCTAGACGCCACTGAATTGATCATCAGCTTTGATTTTTCCCAGTCTTGCCAACTTTTCTCCGTGGAGTGCTCTTCCAGTCCCCGACCTCGAACTGCCTAAAAGTTAAGGATGTGTCGTAACCCAGTATAAATATAAACTAACCTTGGGTTTTATTATTGTTTTAAAGACGGTTTATTTTTTTAACTGCTCATTTTCTGCTTCTGAGCTTTTTGTTATTACCATTAAATCGGTAAACATACACTTAAAAACGTAGACTACAGTAAAAAACACAAGCGCGTGAAATTTGATTGGTTTAAAGCAAATTTAATGGCGATTCTGTCAACAACCAACAATGTTTTAGTTAGTAATAGTAAGTTTAAAATACCTTATTTGTTGTAGAATATGTAAAATTTTATTATTTTCTTTCAACCGCGAGAATGTCAGATTTATGACAAAAATGTTTTTTTTTAAAGCCGCGTTCAGACTTGCAACAATTCGCCTAACATCTGTCCAAACTTACCAACCAGTTTACGCGCTCATTTGACGCTAAAAACTGACAAGCTTTGAATTACCGGCGAATCATTCGCCAAGCCCTTGAAACGACGTGAATTCCCGCGCTATGTGGCGGGGTATGCGGCGTGGAGCGGCACGGCGAATTGTTGCAAGTCTGGACGCGGTTTAAATTAAACTAAATTTATTGTTATTTTTCGTAAAAAATATGATTGTTAAATATTTTGTTGTTCTGGTATTACGTGTAACTTTTTATTTTCTTTAATGTATCACTCTTAAATATCTGCCATATTTTTAATGAAACAGGCAAATTTATAGAAAATGTCACGGTTTTCAAAATGGCGGACGGAATTTGCTCATTTATAAGAAGAAAATCACCGTCCGGCGGTTTTAGCTATTCTCGTATTAGAAAGCCGCCGAAAATCTAATTTAATTGGTTATTACATGCAGTTTTTACTTATTTTATCGGTAGATGCCGCCGTCCGGTGGCTTTGCTTATAAAAACTAATAAAAATCGCCGTACAATAGTTATTCTACATTTAATAAAATTATTCATTTTGTGTGCCCTAAGCGTTAAGTTTTCTTGTGGTTTCAATATAATATAATACTTTTTTTATTGATCAATAAACAAAACTTAAACCAGCAGTCATGTTTTCAAGAAAGTATTATAAAGAAAAGAACTGACCGTTCTATAGAACCAAAACTAAAGTAAAACATATTAAAGTATTACCTATTAAAGTATATGTCTTTGGAGAGAAAAAACTAAATCTGCAGAAAAAAGAATTAAGGTAAAAAGTAAAGGGCATTGTTGTTGAAAATCCAAAGCAAGAAAATGGCCCTATTATTAACCAACAAAAAATACTTTTGTCTCTTTTATACGATATTAAATAAAAAATTTAGGGGATAAGCAAGTAAGTAATACCAGATAAGAAAATAAAACTACATTCATAACATGGTATAATAGAAAAAAACTTTTCTTTATCATATTTATTGTTTTTTATTCCTTTTTGCACTTAATCCAAGTATGCTATTACCTCGACCTTTTGTTTTACTATTTTTCTTTATGGCCAATGGTAATTTAATATCCCCTATATTTTTATCTGTAAAGCTTATAAAGGGGAAATTTTCTTTTCTTAGACTTTTATCGATAATTTCCGTTGCTTTTTACCTTATTTCCTTTTCCTGCAGATTTAAAGTTTTTTCCACCCTAAATACATGTATACTTTAATTGGTAATACTCTAGTTATGGTTCAATGAAATGACTGTTTTGTTTTTACTTTCCGGTTAAATACTCCTGGCTGTTTTTAAACGATACGTTCTTCTTCTGAATACCTATCAAAAACTTCAAACGTGTCTCACAGTTTCATTTTTGTTTATTGATCAGTTAAAAATATATTATTTAACAAGAAAACAAAAAGCTTTAAACATAGCAAAATAAATAATTATTAAGTTTGAGTTAACTATTATTTGGTGGTTTTTATTAGTTCTTAAAAGCATAGCCACAGGGCGGTAAAAACCGTCGGGTTCTTCTTATAATTGAGCAATGTCTCCTGCGATTGTTTAGCTCGTGCCTTTTTGTTTACATCTTCGACAAACCTAAAATCTCTTATATGAAAAATTGGTAAAATGGATCCAAATGTCTATATATTTAAAACGTAAAGCCATAAGATTTAAACAGTTCGTTAGAGTTCTACTTTATCGATTTACATGTTGTTTTTGTAAAATAATTCTCTAGTAAGTCAGACGTTTCATCACTACAGTTTTTAATGTGTTATTTTCTTTTTTTCTTTAAAAACAAAATATATGATAGGCATATTTTGGACAGGTCGTTAACCATCAAACAATAAAAATGTATTGTGAGTTGCCTATTGCACTTGTCCCTAAATTATAAGCAATTTTTACTTGGTAGCCCACTCTGTTTGGTTAAATACCTACCAACTAATTTCGGATAACAAAGGAGTGAAGTCAAGTCAACTTTGGTAGACCACATTAAAAGGCACAGAAACCGGTGATTTGAATTCTAAGCCACATTTTGCAGCAAATTTATGAGAGTGAAACTGCACAAATTGAATTGACTTTAAAAAAAAATTATGGTCTGTTTACTGAAGCCTCTCCACACTATTTATTTTATTGTTTTTTTTTTCATATAAACAAAATTATTTTTGTTGCAAATTAAAAAAGACTTGACTTTGTAATTTTTCTTAGTATCGAATCGGCTATACCACGTTACAGTGACGGATCAAGCTTGAAAAAACGCAAAACCAAAGGTGAAAATAAGGTAAAACTTAGATGTTTTTAAATTGTTATGTACTTAGTAGTTTAAACAAAATAATACAGGGAAAGGCGCAAAATAAAGGAAAGGAGCGGAAACGTTAAGTATTCCAGAAAGAGAAAGGTATTGGTAGCTAAGCGATTCTTGCGACATTTTAAACAAAGGATTTTGTGCCCTTAAAAAATAAAAATATTTGCTAATTTTTTTCCCATCAAGCCATAAATACTGCTGCAAGAATCGCACAAAATATTGCATGCATATTGCACAGTAAAATAAGGCCAGGCACTAATAATACCGGCCTTATTTTGACATTTGAGCTCGCACAGATGCATGGTGGGATAAGGACTCCCATAATAAGGATAGTGCCTGGCTTTATTTATGTCGGTTTTAGGTCGTGCCTTATTTTGGTCTTATTTTAACTTCGAAACTGTTCGTGTAAACCGAACAAAATCAAAAAGTTTTTACAAGTAAAAATACTTAAAACCTTGCTTTTTTAAATGTATTTCTGTAATTGTGTTAAACAAAACCCTACAATTCAAAACAATAAAGACTTTCTACTAAAAATGTTTTCCCTTTTTTAAGGTTAATGGTACTTGTCAACATGATTTGCAATCACTCTAAGTTATGGGTACAAGCACTATTTAAATAAGGTCGGTATTAATATTTCCCGAGCTTAATAAGGCAACCTGCAATAAATCTCTATTAGGGCTTTATGTGGTAAATTTATATTAGCAGTATTTATTTCCTTTCGTGGCATGTTGCATGTTTGGTGTTTGATGTCTCATTAATGTGTTTTGTTTTGTTCTGCATTTCCATTTATCTAATTATAAATCCGTTCAAATTTGACGGGGTTCAATCTAGTTCAATATAATTCCTTATTTCTGCCTTAACCATTTTCAATTTACAAATATTTAGGGCATTGCAAACAAAGGACTTAAACTCGAAGTCATTAGTAAATGCAGTAAATAGGCCCTTAGAACCAGCTCTTAGTTTACAATAGAAGGAGGTCATATTTTTGTCACATGGGACAAGAACGGTATTAATTTTAGCTTTTATCTTCCATTAAAGGTAAAAGCCGGAATATAACTTAATTAGAAAACTTAACAGGTAAATTTAGGGAAAAGGCTCAAGAGATATGCTTTAAATAACAAAGAATATTACTAGTATTTTAAAAAAATAAAAAAATATGGACGGAAAAATCAAATCGCTACCATAAACTTTTGTTAGTCATTGTTGAATTTGTAAGCTTGGTAATGTAAATATAAGTATAATGAAATGATATATTTTGCAATGTTTTTTTGTTTTATAATTTTTAAAATAGTATAAACCAGCGGTTCTCACACTGTGGAGCGTGCCCACTAGGGGTGGGGGAAGGGCGTGCTAAGTTGGTAAGGAGATAAATTTTAAAACAAAATTACTAAAACCGATTTATAAAATTTTACCGGCATATTAAAAAGTGTTTTAATGCAGCGCATTCCTAAGCCTAATCTTATACCGGCCTATGAAATATTTGTTATATTTGACAAAAACGTAATAAAAAAATAGATAAGGACTTTAACTTAGGTATATTTTTAAATGCCTATTTAAAATTATTAATATACCTGGTGCCAACAAAATTACTAGTAAGTCTGTTACTTTCTTGAGAAATGTTACACGATTTTGATATTTTATTATATGTGTGGAATTGTATGTAGCACATTGAGCATCGCATCCGCGCTTCGCAACTTCGACATTTTAAATGGAACACTCTATATATTTAAAAAAAATCAATTCTATAGGTCATTCCAAGAAAATACATTTACCACATGTTATACCTTAAATAAAAACTTTTGAGAAAATGGGGAGTTGTGGTGCACCGAATGTCACCGTAAGGACTTGCCCGAAATGTTCGAAATCGGAAAACGGCCCAAGGGAGAATCAATAAAAGGTCGTGAGATATCTCCTAACAGTCAAATATTATCGACCAATAATTTTCATGATTCTGATCTCTCTACTAAAGTTTTATTGGATTTTATAATTAGTCATGCACAAGGTATTGAACGACCCTATTTGGAGGTAACAATTTTAGGAAAAAGTATAAGAGATTTACTTGACTCTGGAGCTACTAGAACCATTGTAGGCCTTCCAGGATATGAAATACTTAAGTAGTTGGGTCTTAAAATTATGGCTAGAGAAACTCGTTGTACTGTTGCTAATGGACAGACCTGTTCCAGTATTGGTTCTGTACAGGTACCATTTTGTTTGATGGGTAAGACTCGAGTTATAGATGTATTAGTGTTACCTGAGCTTTCTCATACTCTTATCTTTGGTGTAAAGTATGGACATTGTCCCCGATTTAAACCAGGATGTTTGACATTTTGCAGAGAATACGGAAGTGGCCAATTTTTGTAGTATCCAGGATGAAAATTCGCTATTGGCTGAGCAGCGTGCTGCGCTAGATGAATTAATCACAAACAAATTGTCAGTTATGGGTACTGGACTAGGATTTTGCAAAGTGGCAGAGCACGTTATCGAAGTGGAACCGGGTACTAGACCTATTAAACAGAGATATTATCCGGTGTCACCTTATAAACAGAAAATAATTGACCAAGAATTGGACGAAATGTTAACAGAAGGAGTAATAGAGCCTTCAAAGAGTGCCTGGTCAAGTCCAATCTGTTTAGTGCCAAAAAGGATGGTACCTATCGATTCTGCGTTGACTATCGCCAACTCAATGCAGTGACGAAGAAAGATGCATATCCTATTCCGTACATTTCAGCGATCTTAGATAAATTGAGGGATGCTCGATACCTTAGTTCTATTGATATTAAGTCAGCATTTTGGACCGTTCCATTGAGTGATTCTTCCAAGGAATATACCGCATTTACCGTCCCCGGTAGAGGTTTGTTTCAGTTCCGTCGTATGCCGTTCGGTCTTAGTAATTCCCCAGCTACCTGGCAGCGTATAGTTGATTCCATATTGGGTGCAGATTTTCAACCGTCAGGTATGGTCTACCTGGACGATATAATTCTAATATCACAGGATTTTGACTCTCACCTTCGACTTTTTGTTTGGACCGACTTCTCGAGGCAGGACTTATAGTGTCCCGAGATAAGTGTAAATTTTGTCGCTCAGAACTAAAGTACTTGGGATATGTCGTCGATCGTCAAGGCCTTCGACCGGACCCTGAAAAGGTCCAGGCCATAGTCAATATACCACCTCCCCGTAATGTAAATGAAATTCGGCGTTTTGTGGGCACAGCTTCTTGGTATCGACGTTTTGTGCCTAATTTTTCTTCCACTATAGCTCCATTAACCAACTTAACCAAAAAGAATGTTAGATGGTCGTGGGATCCCAATTGTGACCGTTCATTTAAGTCCATTAAGGAAGCTCTAGTTTCCGCTCCGATACTTACTTGCCCCGATTTTAATTGTCCCTTCGTTCTCCAGACTGATGCAAGTGCTTTTGGCCTGGGAGCCGTTCTTACTCAGGATTTCGAGGATGGTGAGAAGGTTATCTGCTTTTTATCACGTTCACTCATAAAACAAGAGATGAAACTCACCGTCACAGAAAAGGAATGTCTAGCCGTGATTTGGAGCGTCGAAAAGTTACGTCACTATTTAGAGGGAGTCCATTTCACTGTAATTACTGACCACCATTCGTTGCTTTGGCTACATCGTCTTAAGGACCCTCAAGGTCGCTTAGCTAGATGGGCACTTCGCCTTCAACCTTACAATTTTACCTTGGTTAATCGACCTGGCAAGGATCATGTTGTTCCCGATTTCCTATCCAGATCAGTCCCCGTTTCTATAGAGTTCATTGAGACCGCAAACGTTAATGACCAGTCTTTTGTGGTACGGATAGATGGTACAAAAATATGTTTATTCAGCTGGAAAAATATCCCGCTAAATTTCCAAGTTGGCGTTCGGAAAATGGACTACTTTACAAATACCTAAAATCTTGTCCTTCTGATTTAGCCATTTCCTCCAGTTGCTGGAAACTTGTGGTACCCAAAGACAAAAGACGGGAGATTCTCCATCGTTGTCACGATATCTCCGCTTCAGGAGATATAGGCATATTTAAAACCTATTGGAAGGTCTGCCAACGATATTATTGGCCTAAAATGAAGAGTGACGTTGTAAAATATGTCAAAAATTGTAAAATTTGTGCTCAGCAAAAGGTAGAACAAAAGCTCCTGCTGGTTTAATGGGTGGTCGTCCATCTATTACTCAACCTTGGCAATGTATAAGTTTAGACTATGTAGGTCCTTTTCTTCGTTCACGTTCTGGTAATACTCACATTCTTGTTGTTAATGATTATTTCACAAAGTTTACGCTTTTATTTCCTTGCCGTTCTGCAACAGCTAAATCTCTAGTAAAACTAATAGAGGAGCGTGTCTTTCTTATGTTTGGTTCCCCGCAATTCCTGATGTGTGACAATGGCGTACAGATGAAGTCCAAAGAGTTCCAAGCTCTTTGTCAACGTTACCAAACGAAAATTTTCTATACAGCTAACTATCATCCACAAGCAGACCCTACGGAACGTTGTAATAGGATAGTTAAAACCATGATCCGTTCTTATATCCAAAAGGACAATCACCGTACTTGGGATGAAAATTTAGCATCGATTGCGTGCGCTATTAGAACGTCTCGTCACGAATCCACTGGTTACAGTCCATATTTCCTGAACTTTGGAAGAGAACATCACCTATATGGACAAGATTTTGACAACGATGTGTCTGAATCTAAATTGGATATTGACAGTTACGTAAAAAATAGACAAGAGGCTTTTAAGAAATAATTTATAAAAGTTCAAGAGTAAATTATATCTTCTCGTATTAAGAATCAGACAAGATATAATTTGCGAAGACGTGCCATTGACTACGTACCGGGTCAGCACGTATGGAGAAAGAACAAAACTATTTCAGATGCTGTCAATTATTATAGTGCTAAATTAGCCCCTACCTATGTTGGTCCATTTTTAATAAAGAGGAAAACTGGATCTTGCACCTATGAGCTTGAGGACGAATCAGGTCAAAATAAAGGTATCTGGCACGTTCAGGACCTAAAGTTATATAGTCCATCGGACACGAGAGACGATGAATGATAACGGCAGCTATTTGTGCACACGAGTATTGAGATGTTTGGTAATTATATAGTTCATTTGTCAAAATTTTCTCGGTTATTTTCTTTTGCCGTTTATATGATTAAGTTTCTTTTCGTATCGTTAGGATTATTTCCCGCACGGGGCAGCAAAATCTGTAATTTGTTGCTTGGGGAGTAACGCCCCACAGCCGGAGTTTGTCCTTCTGGGCCAGGACATCCAAGAATGTGTCCAGAGGTTTCTTTTGAGAGTCTCTCCTGGTCGTACAAGGCGACCAAATAAGAATTTTATTGCGTTGTATTCTTTTATTGCGTTGTATTCTTTTATTGCGTTGTGTTCTTTTATTGCGTGGTTATCTTTAGAGCGTGGTTTTTCTGTAATCGCGTGGGTTTAGATTTGATATATAGCTCGGTTCTTAACATTGCGAGTTATTTTTTTATTTATCGTCGTTCAACTTCTTCTAGGAAGTTTCACTTATTCCGAACAAGAGGGGAGTTATAACGATTCATTTCTGTAAGCATGACAATTCCATGCTTTATTTTAAATTAAAATATTCTATTTAAATCCTTGTCATTTGGTCAAGAATCTACAAATTTTAATTTAAAGACAACGGTATATAAGAAAACAATTTTCTTGTAAATAATTTGTTATCAGTGGTAATATTGTACATAGTTAAATTTAATAAGGCATTATTGATTGCAGGGTGTGACAGGCGCAAGGAAAAGGAGTACCTTTATTAAAAATTTAGTAAATATTTCTTTTTAATTATTTTATTCACCATTTCGTCAAGAAAGTTATAATAATCTAACAGGGGTGTGTGTAATATGTTATTAATGCTGTGTGGTTTAACTACAAAAAAAGGTTATGATTTAATTTCGCACATTATTCTTTCCCTCTTGTCGTCGTAGCATCCAGCTGTCTTCAGTTTTAGTGGAAATTCAGCAATTCCTTGTCGAGACCGAAGGCTTGTATTTTCACTCGTTAATTTTGAACCTAAAAATATGAATTTATTTAGTCCTGTTTATTTAAATGACTTCTAGACAGTATATTTTCGTTATTTCTACCATTATTTTATTTTTGAGTCAATTTAATTACCTGTTTTGTTCGAGTTTTTGCTATTGTCTCCGTACCACTGCATGTAACCTGTAATCATAACTGCAACGGAATTTCCCTGGGTATGGTTACTATAGGAATACCTTTATTGTAATGTTAACTTGCTAGTTTCCTTCATTTTCTGGCAGTTTTCCTTGTGTACATATTTTATTTTGGTGATTTTGGTCCCATCTAATGACCTAACCTTGGTTGTTTGGGCCACCCTTAGGAGACTCTTAGGGTTGTGCCACAAAATACCTTTTGTACAGCTTCTTTATTATCTAATTGGATTTTTCACACCATATTATTGAGTTTTTATTTTCCTTTAATACATTTTGTGATGAAAATCATTTATTTTGTTGTTGGGATTATTATTTTAATTGTCATACAAATGTCAGTCGTTTAACGTCAAGGGTATCGCGCGTTTCTTGGTTCATGTGACCGAGGAGATTTTTGCGATTGGTTGGAACGCTTTAGAGTTATTGATTTTCGACGCGCGCTCCAACAGCTAGGGGGCAGCGCATGAATCTTAGATAGGGTGATTTTTCAAGCGTTGTTGCCACATTTTAGTCTGTAATTTCCTGGACTGTCTTAAAATTGAACGATGACATATTTTGTCAATTATTTTAAATTACACTGTTTTAATTATGGTTATAATTGTATTACTTGGTTGTTTTGAGTAACAACTATAGTTCTCCCATAATTTCATTTGGTTATATTCCCTTGTTCTCTTTTCGTGTTAAAAAGTTTACCCGATTACTGAACCGTGGGTTTCGAAACCGCCGCCCTTTACGCAGAATTTTCTAGTAACGGAAGTGGTTCTTTTCCCCCACCTAAATTGTACGTTTATTAAAACTAGTGACGAGAGTACATAGGGCACTTTCTGTTTAACTCGTAGTCGAGAAATTCTTTGGTTGCTGGCAACAGTATTTTTCCACAGCACATGGCTGGATTTGACTGCTAGCACCATTTTAAGCTTCCAAAATTTTGAGTTTGGTGATTTAGTGAGCGATGTTTCCGATTAATGCGTAATGCAGATGTCGTTTTGTCGTGTTTTGTTGAAAGTTTTGTTCTCTACGTGAGGATTTTTGAGGGATCTCACACGAGGTTCATTTAACGGCCCCATAAGAACATAAGAGTGAGTGATATCTTTAATTATCCGTGCAATCTTTAATTATTTAGGCAAATAAGTTTTAACACCAATTTCCCGAATTTAATTTATTTAGGTTCAAATATATATTTTTGTTGCTAATTTGTTTTTAAATTAGTTTCGTATTCTGAACTAAATATTATCCCCCCTGTAACAAATTTCCTTTTGGAAACTCAATTTTGATATTAATCATTTTCGAAAGCCTGGTAATAATAGTTATGTAAATATTACCAATTTGGTAGGAATTGTAAATATAATATGGAAAAAATCCTAACAATAGAACAAATATACTCTTTACTTTTGCTTTGTAAAAGCAATTAATTATCTTTATGAAAGGATTTTTGTCGTTGCATCAATTTTGTGAAGGCACTAAATTGCAAAAATTAAATTCGTTTAAAAAGTGATACATGTCAATTTTCCTATGATGTAACTCTAAATTAATGCAAATTTTTTTTTATGGAATTTTTCTGATTTAAAAGTCTAAGTTGATTGTTTTATCATCAAGAGACACGTTATTAATTATACCTAAATATGAATTTAGTTTTTTTTTTGTTTTCATTGGGAAAGTAAATCACTGGTTTGTTTATTAGTTTAAATGGGCAAAGAATGTTATTAAGATTAAAACTTTAGCTAATTCAAAGTAGAGAGATCGTATTTTGTTTGTTTATTTGTTTTAAATTTAACAAATTGATTGGCAATTGTTGATTAATTGTTTTTGAGAAATTAATCACCTAAAAAGGAAAAGGGTTAATGGCTTTTGGATATAATTAACAATTAAAATAATACATATTATTACGTTTTTATTCCTTTTTTTTTTGCTGCCATTAATTAAAAGCTTTACTAAGCTCTCATTAATTTTATATTGCCAATTTGATAATTTCTTTTTATTATATTATATTAATTTTCTTGTCTAGCCTTGACAAAATTTATTTGGCTTAATGAACTTCTATATTGTCGATTTAATAATTTATTTATTTTGTTTTGTTTTTAAGGCTAACTAAACTTACAATATTATTGTTTCTTAACAATACTGCCTAGATTTTATTTTAATATTTTTGGAAACAAATCAAAATATTTCTTGGGCAGCCTAAATAAAGATTTTTTATTGTGCTTTATGTTGAATAGCTTTTAGTTAATTTAAAGGATATTTTATGATTTTATCGTCGTTAATATTCTTGATTATTTTCTGTATTATTAATTATCTCGTGTTGAAAATGTTATTAATTATATAATGTAATTTTATAATTAATAAATGGGCTTTTGTTCTGACAATTTATTCAATTATTTTGACATTTATATTTCCCATTTCGAGTTCAGAATACGTGACGATACTTAGTTTGAAAAAGTAATTTGTCATGGGCATTTTTATTTTATTAGGGCTCTTCTTCTTCCCCCTACCTCCCGTCCTGCCTTAGTGACGGCTCTAAACAGAAGTCATATTTTGAGTGCTTCCTTTTATGGAGTCGTGTGCTAGGTTGATCCCATGCTGAAGACGTCCCGTGTCCCGTAGACAAAGCATTTCATAAGTGGGTCATGTTCGGCATGTGAAGTGAAGTCCTTTATGGAGATTTAAGACCGGAGTCTTTGGTGGTATCCTGGAAACCTTTTTTTTTGCAATCCTGCTTGAATGGGATATTTGGTGATATACAAAATTACGATTATTAGTGATTTCATTTATTTTTGACACACTTTAAGCGTTAAAACAGAAGCTTTTCTGATACTGTAAATAATGTATATAAAGTATAGTTAATAATTTTAAATTAATAATTAATAATTCGTGTTAATGCACCTACTGCATTAATATTTCTTTGCTATAAAAGTATAGAGGTTAAATTTAGTACGACATAAAATTAAAAATATGGCAATGAATATTAGCGCATATGTAAAAATTTCGTGATCACGTTATTTGGCCTGCGTTACCTATTTGCAAGTAAATATTATTATGTTTGATTTTTTTTTATTTTTGCGCCAATATTATTTCTTGTAGTATAGAGTAATTGATATTGCTATTGTTTGATAATGAATTATTTCTTCAGAAAATATTATTTGCGAACTCTAGTTTGCGAGTGCATTTAATTATGAATTTGTATGTTCATTATTTTTTTTTTTTTTTGAAAATATTTTGTAATAATGAATTTTCTCATTTCGCCTCTTATAAAATTACTATAAAATACATTTTACAATTGTATATATTTAAATGTGAATATATTTGTATATATTTAAATTCTAGGTTGCTTTCCTTCTACGTCCTATTCTTATAATATGTTATTGCGTAATCATTTAGTAATACTTAGGTCATTATTTCATTCCGACTAAAGCCTATTTTTTTTAATGATTTATTTTTGTTTGGAACCAAGGTCCTTTAATAACGGAAGAGTTCTGTCTTTTCTCTAGCCTAAAGACAGTGGCGCCGGTTATGAACCACCCTCTCTCCGGGATTATTGAGCTAGGGCACTAATTTACACGCTACGTGGCTACTTGGATCCAGCTTAAGATTTTTCTAATTTTAAATGATTTTAAAACTTAGTTTTTTTGAAACCTTTTTTTTTGAAACTCTAAGTTGAGTTTCTATTCTATATATTTTTAAAAAGCGTGATATTTGTTATCTGCCTCCTTCGAAGTTGAGGGCAAACTGAGTAAATCATTGCTGAATGAACTTTCCGTTTCTGGTAAAATACTAATTAATTCGGCACCTAAAACACATTAATTTCTTAATTTTTGGGGTACTTATTTATATGTCCAACTTATACCTAGTTTAAATAATATTATTTTATATATTAAATAAAAATTTACTTTGTCCGAGGCTTCTAATTTGCTTTTACACGGAGTCGAAGTTGATGCTTTATTAGTATTTTCCGTAAGTTCTAAAACAAAAGAATACATATATTTTGCAGGTCGAGTATGTAATTTCTGTAACTGACCGATAAAGTAATTTTTCTGATAAATAAAATCATTTTAAAAGTAAGCTTCTATTTTTCGGCCATACCAAACATACCTGTAAGGGCAGATTTATTAGCATCAGCTAAAACTGGATTATTACGACTAAATTGGGCATTTTCTATTTTCCAAATACTCTGGTCAACGTTATGAACTTCTATATTTTCTTTAGAAAGCTTCATTATCAGGGAAGATCATTCTGCGTTTCTTGACATATTTGTTAAAAAAATAAAAGTTATGGAAAAAACTGGCACAATTTTGAAAAATGTTACAAAAGCAGTTAATTTAAAAAGTTAAAACAAAATTCTACTACATTATATGGAGAAGACTGGCACATTTTATAATAATAACAAAATGAGAAAAAAATGTTACAAAACTTAAACTTACCTTATGGAGAAGAGTGACCTAATATAAAATGTGACTGTTTTCTACATAAGAACTGAACTAACACTGGGCACTTTTGATAATGTGACTGTTTTCTCGATAACTAAAAAGCTCCTTCTGCTAGAAAGTACAGAGAACAACTAATTGAAACAGTCTTGCCCAGAACATACCTAAGCGCTCTAAAATGTGTCATATAGAGCTACCGCCCTCTAGGGATAACGGTTCATATTTAATAAATGACGCTTTTTCTCATAAAAATATGCATTATTTAAAGTAGGTTTTCATCAAAAACGTATTTTGAAAAATCGAGTTGTGACGGTCTTCTTCGGAACCGACGATATGTTAATAGGAAATATTTTTAAGAAAAACCGTTTTTTTTTCTATTTTGTGGCTACCGTTACGCCCCTAGCGATCCACTTAGAATTTTAAAAATAATTTTCAGCAATTTCTCTTGGCCATATTTACCATTGTATATTTTTTTCGGAGCTCTACGATAAATGGTTCCCGAGATAAAGCCGTGGTACTCGCTTAATTACCCACCCTGAATATACCATATTGGTCGGAAAAATAGAATTTTATTATTACTTGTTATTTTTGTGTTTGTTTTTTGTTAATTTAATGTTTTCTTTTCATCTTCTTTTTTTTGTTATTTTTTTTTTTCAATATAAGATGATTTTTTTCTTACTTTGCTCTTGATAATTAATAAAATTATTATTTTCTTTT
>JACEGR010005921.1:0-67007 GCA_014170235.1 Listronotus bonariensis
TTTATCTTGTTTGCATGTTGACATTCTTTTTATAATCTCTACCTGAGTGTTCTACACGTTTATTTATATCAACATTTTTATTTGCCTGGGCTTTTATATAAGATATATAACAACAGATTAAAAGGTAAAAAAAAATCATAATAAACTTAAACTTCAAAGTCTCTAAAAATTTTTTTTTTTTTTGGGATTTTACTTTTTGAAATTTCTTTTAAAATTATTATGTGGCATTATTTGGAGGAATTGAAAATAAGTACTTTCATATCTTTATTCTGATTTCTGTTATAAATGGGCGATAATTTTTAAAGCGTAATGGATGATAAAGGGGTTCAAACAAAATTGAATATTTGGTCTTAGATTGTAATGGATGAATGGCAACCCTAATAGGGTTGTCATCCGTCCTAATATATCGGGACTGTAACCGTCATTAGGCTTTATGTCCCGACGCGACGACGACGTCCCGATTTCATAGCGAAAAGTCCCGATTTACGATATAGAACAAAATATTTAATTTTGTATGAACCCTTTTATCCGATATGAACCTTTCTAATAAAATTATCAAAATATGTATAGGTATAGAATAAACTTATTTTCAGTTCCTTTACATAACATCAATTATTCAAAGAGAATTGTTCATGAATGAATGGCAAGAATATGGCAGAATCTGTAAAAGAAATTTTGCAATATCAGAATACCTTTAAAATGGAGCTAAATTTTATAAATACATTATATATATTTTTTTATCTTTGGACAATCCACGAAGGCAGAAAGCCTTAATACTAACGTACCGTGGGTGTCTTAAGCAAGGTAAGAGGAAGTTTGTTAACACGGGACTTAAAAACTTGAAGATTTGGGGGAGAAGGAAAGACCTCCGCTGGAAGTAGGTTCCACAGTCTAGAAACTCTGGGGATAAAACAACGAACAAAATGGGAAGTTCGGGGCCTATCCAATTGGACCGTATAAGGATGCATACGTGCGGCACCACGAGTTTCTCTGTTGGGAGCTGCAAGAGGAGGGACTATACTGGATAATTCGTCGGAGCTGAAGCCGTAAAAGTATCTATAGAAAAGCAATAGATCTCCCACAGCTCGACGATGGGCAAGAGAAGGAAGTCTTTGAGTAAGCAAAGGATCATTAATAGGACGAACAGCTCTTCTTTGGATGGCATCAAGAATGCTGAGGGTTGAAGGGGATTCCCCAGACATGAGAACAATATTCCAGAGAGGTCGAATTTGGGACACATACAACGTGTATAAATTGGAGGGAGAAAAATACTTTTTGACTCGAAAAAGAAATCCAAGCTTTTTGAAGCCGCAGTGGCTATAGATACAATGTGTTTATGCCAGTTAAGGTTATTCTCAAATGTGACGCCCACAAGGTTGAATGTGCCCCCGCTCTGCAAAACCTGGCCACTCATAAGCAAAGGGTGAGTGTTTAATGATTTTTTCGCGACAAGGAACATGATTGTGTCTTGGATGCATTAAATTGAACGAGATTTTTGGCGCCCCAATCCAAAATCAAATTGAGATCCTGTGAAAGAGATATTTGCATTGCCCTGCGTTTGCTTTCCAAGTCGGGTTATATACATTATGATACCCCCGCTTAACTTAAACATAGCAGAAATCAAGTCCTGACATTGGCTAGATAATTTATGGCAACCCTAATCATATCCCAAGAGCTATTGCATTTTTGATTTGTTTAACAATGCGCCCATTTTTTAGTTTATATCATAAATTTTTGTATACATTTTAATTAGGTATTTACATTTCACCTTCCTTTTTTTAATTATAAGTTGTACAAACTACGGTTAAGTACCACCGCCACCACATAAAATAATTATTTTTATTTGATTTTTTTATTAATAATATAAAATAATTTAATAAAAACAATTAAATAAACCAATTGATTAAAACTTTTGTATGTTTTTTGCTATAAATCGGTAAAAAAATGTCTTATCCTTTAAGCCATTTTGTTTCCCGCAAAGGATGAATAATTATGTGCAATAGTCAGAGACTAAAACCATTTAGTTTAATCAAATAATTAGAAAAAATGGTTTGAATCATTTTTAACATAAATAATATAATTTTATTAGTTATTCACAAAAAAATATGTATAAATCTCATTTTGAAATACTATATTAAGCTCATTGTCATAATTTTAAATTATAACAATAACCCAATTTGTAAATATCTGTATTCAATAAATTTGGTGAGATAATATTATAATTAGAAGTTTTATTCGTCCAAATATATATACATATAATTTATTAATACAATATTAGGATTTAATGAAAATATTAAATTAGTTACAAAGTTGTTTATATTTAGCTGTAAAACAATAGTACATTGTGTAACGTGTAGGAAAAGTGATATATTTCCGGACTATTGTGGAGTTTGCTATGCGAGGCTTTAGCCAAGTCCAGCAACTCTCAAGAGTCTGAAAATATGCCTTTTCTACGAGTTACATATACTACTTTTTCGATCAAAATAATTCTTTAATTTTTGTTTTAAATAGCATAAAATAATATACTTTTTTAAGTTTAATAAATATAAGCATTTTAATAATTCTATATAATACATTACTATGGTATCACATTGTCTTGAATTGTTAAGTGACTTTGACAAGTGTCATCAGTTGATATTAAAAGCATAAGAAGCACAGGAAAGGGTAAGCGTTCGGAATAGTATTTTATTTTATACTGTCCAGTAAATCCACTTACCCTGTATTAATTTGGGGTCGGTAAATTGCACATTACGGTACCTGGTACCGTAATGTATCGCCTAGCAACGCTGTCATGTATCATTATAAATGTCCACGTGATTATTGTTGTTATGCCTTGATTAATGTCATTTCTAGATGCCAAAATGAAATTAAATCTTTAAATACTCATATATTAGGCGATTTTCATCTGATATTAGGATATATAGGAATTTCCACTTGTACTTAAATTATTTTTTTGACCAACTTTAGTAAATAAAAATGATTAGATTACTAACAGACTTCTTGTTACATTTTTTAAAGTATTTTGTTTAACTAAAGTTGGTAATTTCTATTTTGTTTAAACCTATATCTAGCGTTACCTATTTAATACCATTTAGGAACTTCAACTTGTAAAATATATTTTTCTACCAACTTTAGTAAATAAAAATTATCATATTACTATAAAACAGACTTATTGTTACATTTTTAAAAATATTCTGTTTTACTAAATTTGGTAATTTCTATTTAATTTGGACCTATCTAGCGTTACCTATTTAATACCGTTTAGGCGCTACAACTAATATAATATTTTGTTATCAATTTGACAATGACAAGCGAAGAATAATCATAGTTACCTATGATATGGAGAACAAGGCTGTTACCTATGTAATTTAAGTGAAATAATTTGAAACTAACAACATGTTCTCTTAAAATTTTATAAATAATATTTATTCATTAATTTTCATAAAGACAGTATGAAATAAAATATCATACGATACACGTCATTTAGGTGTTATTACAGTACTCGTTTAAATTTCAGACTCGGCTCCTGCGTCGCCTGGTCCGTAAACATCTCGTACTGTAATAAGTCACCTACCGGACTTATAACGTAATAGTATTTTACGTTATAAGTCCGGTAGGTGACTTATTACAGTACGAGATGTTTACGAATGAGGCCAACCTATGCCAGATTTAGCTTTTTACTTCCATGCATGAAAAATGATTTTCAATAAACAAAATAATAATGTCATTCGTAAAAGCATATTTTAGCAGACTTTTAGATTTTGTGGTTCTTAATAAGGATATGGCATTTTTTGCACGATAGTGAATAGATTCCAAATACACTCTTGAATAACTTTTTAGTTTTTTACCGATTATATTTAACTGTAAGTCTGGTTGTTTTTTTCATTTATCATTTAATTTATTATGGGGATTGCAAAAGTTCTATAGGATTGGGTGTTGTACAGGAAGAGCCAAATGTTGCATTTTGACCCAAATTTTCCAAACAACCTGTGTTTCTTTTTTATTTATATTGGTATTTCTATTTCAACAGAAAATACAAATTTTTAAAGAAAAAAATGCAATTTATTAATGATGGTGTAATATTGGCTATAATGCAAACATATTGGGAAAACTTAAAATTTAAATGGTCCTATTTCTGAAACCACTAAAGATGAGTATATTAAATGTAGTAATTTTTATAAAGGTCTTCAAAATAATATTTTTGTACTGGTGGTATAAAATACATGGTGTTATTTTTAATTCATAGTTTTTTTATACCCTGTATATCTTAAAAGACAAAAAAGTCTGATAACTAATTTAAAAACTACAAAACCAACTTAACAAACCTATATTTGTATTTATATTTTACCATAAAAAATAAAAATTTTAAGAAAGGTATAAAAGTATAACTACACATAAATTTCATTGTCTTCTTTAAAACTTTGTGTTTCCTTTTGTAATAAAGATACTGATTAAATTAAAAAATAGGACTTTAAAATCCGATACAGTGACAAAAATTGTGTCGTAAAATTATTTCAGGGTGTTCGAAAATAACTCTAAATCCTATAAAACTTTTGCAATCCCCAAATTTAATGATAATCTAATGCAACCACTGGCCGAAAAGATAATTGAAAATGGTCATTAAACCAAAAAGTTATTTAAAATTAAATTTTCCCAAAATTTCCTTTGTCCGGATTTTTGTCCAGGACTGTATATTAAAAAAGTGTGCCAAACTGCAACTCCTAATTATAATATTATCGCCGCCATACGGCGCGGCAGTCTTAGGTTAAATTAACATGCGCTTTACAAAAAATGTGTCTTATAATTTTTTGCTAACCTAATTGGTTCAAAAGTTATTTAAGGTTAAAATCATTAATATTCGACGTTTTTTTTTGTTTTTTTTTTATTGAATGATTTTGAAATCGAATTACTTTTGAACCAATTAAGTTAACAAGAATCGTTAAAGACTTTTTTGTAAAGCGTTAAATTTAAAATCATCCGTTCATTAGTGAATAATTAAAATTTCAAAGTAATAACAGAACTTTTTCATTGTAATTTCACCTAAATCTCTTCGGCTGTATGAGGGTCGGGTTAATTTTAAAATTAAGAGCTGCAATTGGGAACATTTTTTTTTATATATATATATTTGAAACCTTTTTAAAACTATTGTAAAAAAGAATCAAACATACCCCAAATGAGGACCATCCTAGGACTTATGCTTAAAACATTCTATAGCTTACTTACTACATACTTAAAAGATGGAATAATAAAACAAAAAAAAAACCTAGAAATTTACTTAAAATATTTTAAAGTAAAAATGTACTGTCAATTTAGTTTTAAAACGGTTTTTAAATCACAAAATCAATATAGTTGAAGAATACAAAATTATTTTAGCGGAGCGTTAGAGCAAAGTTTAATGTAAAATTTACTTGGCGCTAATTTTGTACTCGAATCAAGTAAATTTACATAAGTATCTAAACCGGATAATAAAATGGCAATTACTTTGTGTTAACAGTTAAGAGTGCTTACTTTAAATTAGTTGTGCGATTTTAAGCGTGGTAAGCTTGTGTTTCTTTATTTCGTATTATTTCTTATTCTGTAATAAATTAAATACAAGAACTTAAAGTAAATTTTAAAGTTGGTTGCCTTCTAAGTCTTAAAATTTAAAAGCTTTAGGTAAAATAAAATTTACACCTTATAAAGAAAAAGTTAGTTAAAAACTTAATTTTATACAGGGTGTCCACTAATTATTAATGAATAGAAAAATCATATATTTTCTCTGGTTTTGATTTTTTTTAACCAAACATGCCTATGTTTAAAAATAGACATAAGGGAAGATACAGGGTGTGTGAATACAATAATATATGTACACTCCTCAAAAGAAATATCGCATATGCTCGATTTCTTCCATAGGCTTCAATACAAAAATGCTTTCATTTAAATGGCCATATCTCTTTTAATTATTAAGTTATCAAGGCAAATAAAAAAGATAATGTTAAGGAAAGGTGGAGCTATAACTTTATCGTAACCGTTGTTATTTACTGTTACCAATACATCCTACGGGGCGATAAAACTTTTTGAAAAAAAAAAAATTAACCGGCCTGTATAATGTGCTATTAATTGGGACGAATATCATTTGTAAATAAATTATACCCTAACTCATTTCTGATATTTTATAATCACAAATTTGATTACTTCCTTTCAACAGCACATCATACAGGGCAATTAATTTTTTTTTTGTTTTTAATTTTATCACCCCGTAGGATGTATTGGTAACAGTAAATAACAACGGTTACGATAAAGTTATAGCTCCACCTTTCCTTAACATGTTCTTTTTTGAATTGTCTTGACAACTTAATAATTAAAAGAGATATGGCCATTTAAATGAAAGCATTTTTGTATTGAAGCTTATGGAAGAAATCGAGCATATGTGATAATTCTTTGAGGAGTGTAATTTATTTTATTACCTTTTAATGCATTAGGAATATTGAAATAAATCTTGGTATGTAGAGGTTCTTCACATAGAAAATCAGATCTGATGTAATTTTCTTTTGTGTTTTCTTAACGAAAAACGTATACCCGGAAAGAATTGCTTTAGGTAGTTGTTTTCAAAATATTTCCCTTTAAGTTTCCTAATTTACCCAAAAAATATAAGTGGATAAATAGGGTCGTTAGTGTATGATAAGGCTATAAAAGCATTTTGTAAAATAGAAAATAGTAATTAAAACTAAAAACCTTAGAAAAATAAGTAAAAAGCATATCCTAAGGTTTTATGGAATGAACCAGTAATACCGTTTTGGTAGAAACATATAATTACCTATTTAAATTAGTACACTTTTATTTCTGGAGTGGAATAAAAACCACTATGAATCCAAAAATATTCGGGAACACCATTTAATAAAAGGGTCTCTTAAGCTCTTAATTATACAGGATGTCCGGAAAGCCAACTATAATATTAAAATGACTGGTGGATAACTTATATGCATCTAAGACAACATTAGCTAACCTCAATTAAAAAAAAACGATGATTTTCGGTAAATGGAAATTTAGGTACAATTTTTAACTACCCTGTATAGATATTTTTAGTAACGTTACTACTATTTTAGACGAAGCAAAATTTTTATTCAAAATATTTAAAAAAAGTACAGTTATTTTTAGGTCCATTCGTAAACACTCTGTAGAGTTTTTATAATAAACCTATAGTTAAATGTTTGTCTTTGATCAATGAAACGACTATTCAGTGTTACAAAACTAAAATTGAAAATACAAAAATATAAATTTATTTAAGCATGACAATCAATAATCTGATCCAAGAACGATTTTGATAGTTTGCTGCTGCACGAACAAATCTTATATTTCTTAGTTATGTCTTTTCTTACGTCTGTCTGAGGAAGACAATGATTCAGTAGTAAAAGAAGAATTTCGGACTTCCATTGTCTTTATTAATTTATTTACACAACGTTTCGGGCAGTACTATCTTTGTCCGTTCTTAAGTGTAAACTTAACCTAATTCCTAAAGCTACTGAGTTTATATACACTGGGGAAGATCATTCACCCGTGATGGAGTTGGGTTCGGTCAAGCGTGGGGTTGCTCACCTAAGGCGCCGACATTAGTACGCTTTAATAGTGGTTTCCCAATGTTTGGTAATTTGGTATATCCACAATTGGATTGCTCAAAACATCATTATTGTTTTCAAAAAGACAGCTTCCTTAAATTTGCGCTTTCTCCAATGTGGTTCCCTGTGAACAACCCGTGCTTCTGACCACTTGATATTGTGTTGTTGAGACCAAACATGGTCAGCGATCCCTGATTTCGATGTTTCCCCCTCTGTGTGTGTTGTTTGTGCTCCGCCAATCTTACATTTAAAGGGCGCTTTGTTTCTTCAATGTACGACCCCACATTGGCATGGTACCTGGTAGATACAATCTTTTGTTGTGTGGATAAATCCGGTTTTGTTTTTGTTAAGAAACTTCGTAACTGGTAATCTGGATCTACGTTAATTTAATTATTTATAAGCAATAATTTTTTAGGTAAATTATTGTTTATTTCTTCCTTTACTATTTATTATCATAAAACCAATTTACAACTAAATCCAATAATTATTCGCTAATATATTGTAATTTACAAAAGTTCATAAAATCTTAAATAACGTATAAATTTTAAAATTTTAAAAACCGTTTCGGGGTATTAGGTACATTTAATCTATAAAAGCTACCAAAAATATGTTATTAGATATACTTAAATTAAATAGTCGATTTTTACCGGCCCGCTTAAGAATTTTAACTCTTATCTTTTTAAATTTATGTTTAAAGAAATCTTTTTAATTATTAATATTTTTCTTACTACAATCCTGATTATTATTAGATATTATTTTTACTTGAATCCTGATTTACCGAACAGGCAATAACTGGCTTAATTTATTTTTAAAATAATTAAAACCCTTTAGTAAAAGTTAATTAATAATTGTCACCAACGCTATTGTGTTTTCGTCGAATATTCTTGAAGCATGTAACAAAAATGCTTAATTACTTTGCCATTTATTAATTTATTCCAGGAACAGACCTTTTCACAAAAAAATTATTAAGCCTGGCCTCGTGAATAGAGTGTTAAGAGATCATTAGAGATTCAAGAAAAGATCCTTTGTCGCGGGAAAAAAGCGCCCTATTGACTCCTGTCTGACATCAAATTAATTAAAATGTGGTCTTTGCAAACAGTGCCGTGACTCGTATTGGTTATTTGTTTATTCAAATTTCTTAAAGACAACTTTTACTTTAAAAAAAAATAATAAACTGTAAACTTTATACAGTGTGTCTACGTAATTTGGCGTCATATGGGAAACTTTTTTTTTATTAATTTTACGAAAAAATTTATTCCCTATCTAAAGTTCTGCATGGTCCAAATCCTAAAAACCATCCATCAGATATCAAATTGTTTCACCGCTCTACGAGGTTTGGCCAAAAATGTATTTTTTCTTAGAAATAAAGTACCCATATTTTTGCTAATATCAGAAATTGTTATAAAGAAAAGATCAGTAAAATTAAAAATTACTTCCAAATATGCAATTTTGTTTATTTACAAAAAAATATTTTTTTCTGCGATAATGGTGAAAATTTAGATTTGTACACTGTTGCACAACATTTCTTGATTATAAATGTCATAGACCGCTTTTAAATTAACTTTTAAAAAATTTATTATAAAAACAAGAAGAACGAACAATGCACTAATGTACAAACAAATTATACAAAGAGCTCCTTTTGTCCGTAAGAATTTTGTACCATGTTCAAATATAAAGAAAATTTTATCCAAATTATCAACATGGCCGAAGTAAAACAAAGCCTAAAACTCAATATCCGTATTTTATGTGCTTAATACACCGGTTAAAATAAAACCCAAACAAGAGTTACATTCCTTTTCAGGTCAAAAAAGACATAAAATAAGTTTGCAAGTACTTCTGAATTTTATGAAAAGTTCTTAAGGACCTCAGATTTAATGGTTGTAGCAGTCTAAATTAGGAGTTATAATTAAAAGAAATATTTTTATTACTTAACTTAAAAAAGTTTATTTTGTATAATTTATTAAAAATACATAAAAAAATGAAAGGAATAATGAAAACTAAAAACAAACTTCCTAAATTCTATTGAATTTTCACAGGATAGAAAAACTTTAAAAGGAGTTTTTTGGATTTATTCAATAAACAGAATTGTATTTCCCTGTAAAATATTTGTTAGAAAATATACTTTTTGTATTTAAAAAGAGGCCAACTTTATCTTTATGGCATTTTATAATAGTGTTTTTTACTTTGACTTTTTCTTGCCAAATGAAATAAAGACTAGTAGTGAAAATAGTCTTAAATTGGAGATTCAAGAAGTGCTGCAAGAAAAATACCGCTTTATTGGCTTCTGTCTAACATCCCATTAATAAAAATGTGGTCTTTGCAAACAGTGGCGCGTCGTTATTTTTAAAATTGTTGCCATGTTTTTATAACTTTTTATGGCATTTTATTTTTCTTTTTAACTTAGACCTTATTCTTGCAAAAGAAAAAAGTGCATAGAAATAGTCTGAGATTGGAGATTCAAGAGAAGATTTCCATGCTGCAAAAAATAGCGCTTTATTGACTCCTCTCTGACATCCAATCAATTAAAATGTGATCTTTGCAAACAGAGGCGCGGCGCTATTTTAAAAATTGTGACCATGTTTTTATAACGCTTTTTATGGCATTTTATAATAGTTTTTTTATATAAGTTTTTTCTGCAAAAGAAACAAAGACGGGCAATGCAAGTAGTTTTAATTTAGCAATAAAAAAGTTCTCTGCTGAAAAAAAAATAGCCGCTATTGACTCCTATCTGACATCCAATTAATTAAAATGTGGTCTTTGCAAACAGTGGCGCATCTCTACTTTTAAAATTGTGTCTGTGTTCTTATGACGTTTTTAAAATAAAACCTAGGAAAGATGTTGTATTAATAACTTTATTTTCCTACGGTTTAATTTTAATTTGTAAGTTTAAATATTTTTAAATAAAATAAAAATTCTATTTAGTGATCATCGTAAAATTTCTCTACGATCGTAAAGAAATGTTGATTTTTTTATCATTATTGTGAAGACAAAGTACTTTAATTTAGTACATTACAACAAGTGGTAAAAAAGTAACTTTTTTAATAGTTCGACGTTTTATTTTCACACAATGAGTTGGTGTTTGGTTTCAATGCTGTAGTAACTATTTTTATACAGCATCAGCTGTCAAGTCATAAGGTTTATGGACAAAGCGTAGAAAAGAGACGTTCTAACGCGTGTAGAATACCAACAGGTGACACACCGCACAGTTCGTCGATATACCAAATATATAAATACCAAAATTAATGTTTTCATAACAATTTAAATGTATAGTATGTGTAATAATGTGTAAAATGAATAATTATATACTATTGCATTCTGTATTATCAGAGCATTGTACCTTGCATTAATATTAATAACAGAACTATTTTAGTGCAATAAGACTAAGTTCATGAACAACTAGAAATTAAAAATCACTTATAGACAATACAACTCTTTCTACTAATGATCAAATAAATTTCGCAGATATGCCAATTATAAATAAATTTATTACCACATCTGGGCCGCATAATAAAAACCCCTAATAATATTTTATAGACCTTTTTGGGAAAAACGTGTTTAATGGTTCTGTTTGTGAATATTTCTCTTTCTAAATTTAGTATACCAAGTACTCTTGATGAAGCCCTAGAAAGGCGAAACAATTGTAGAGTAATGCTCTAATAATTTTTGAAACATTAAAAAGCAATTTTCCCATTTAGTATTAATATTTAAAAAATGTTTCACAAGAAACCAACTGCGGATACAATTCAGTGTATTAAAATATATATGGCGTACATCGTTAAAAAGCTTATAAAAAGGTCTTTTTAAAAATGTCATATCCAACTATAGTTTCCATAAAAATAATTAGGTTCAGGTGGTTGCTTAAAAACGGAATACTACATTAAATATTGGATAACACCTTTCTATTAAGAAGATAATTATATACAAGTTTGTTATTCACTTTTTTCTGTTCTGAATAATAGCCCAAGCTGTAAGCGGACGTCATTATGACGTCATTTTTAAGTAATTTTTGGTCATTTTTGGTCATAGGACGTCATCAGACCAGAATTATGACGTCATTTTAATGACGTGTTTTTGACGTCGTTGAAGTGACGTCTTTTCAACGTCATTTTTTGTCATACTAGCTCATAAAAATCTAATGACGTTATGTTTAAAAAACCCGCCAGAAAAATGATATGATTCGTGTCAAAATCCAACCGACATATCATATGACAGAAAAACAAGGCTAATAATTTTACAAAATTAAAATAGGAAAAAACTCTACCGATAGATGGCGCAATGGACAACAAACTACTACGTTTATTCAACATCTTCGCCTACACCGTACCGATTAGAGCAAAATAGTTCGAGACAGCTGTGCGGTTGGTGATCTCAATTAGCTTTGAAAGAAATATCTTCGGCTAGTGTAAAGATCTGCATCTCCAGGTTGGACAGCCCAAAAGATGCGCCCAAATGTGACCAAAAATAACTAAAAAGAGACGTCAATAAGACGCGTCAGCTTGCTGCTTGGGAACTAAGCTATAGAGGACAGTAGTTTAAAAAAACGGTTTTTCAAATTATCGAGTAAACCCTGATTTTTTGAAAAAAAAGTGATTTAAAGTTAACTCTAAAAACAACAATTCTTCCCCCATTTTTCCATATCTGTAGCTAAGGCAGAAGAAAAATTTAATTTTTTATTACACAAAATGCTTTGATGTCTGGACTTAAAATGCGATTTCATGAAAAACGGTCCAAGGTATCGATTTAAATAGGATATGCCTTTTTGTAAAAAAAAGGAATCAAGCGGTTAAAGTAAAATTTTAAATTTGTCATCTGTGTCAAAAATGCATACATAAAATGAAATAAAAACGTCGCACCATTTATAATTCCTACTTACTGAACAGCCGATTACCTATGGAAAGAAACACTAGTATAAGGTTATTAGCAGCTTAAATATCATTGGTACTGTTGCGAGAGTTTAAAAGTTTTAAATAAAATAGGTTTTTTACCAACTTTGAAGGTTAACATATCCCCAACGAAGCGCGATAGAACTTTTTTATATAAAGTACTAACAATCTTTTGGCTCATTGTATCACCCCTATCATTTATGATCTCACCTTTCCGGATACCCTGTATAACATATTATATATTTTTCTTTGTTTAAAATCAGTGTATTGACATCAGCTATTAAATTTTAATCCAAAAAATATAAATTTAGACGCAATAAATATTTACAATATTACAATATAGTACTAATAAAATACTAGTCCAATATAATACTAGGATCTTGTAAAAGAAATGTTTGCATCGCGCTGATTTACTCCTTAGTTATTCAAATTGATTGGTTTGCAAATCCAAATACTAAAGTACGGAACGCTATCATAAGCAAAACTATGTGGGTGAAAAAATTGTTCATGACATAAAAACAAATTTAAAATAAATTATGTCAAAAATAACGTTATTTTTTTATTTAAAATATATATGGCGTACATTATTAAAAAGCTTATAAAAATGTCTTTTTAAAAATGTCATATCCAAATATAGTTTCCAAAAAAAAAATTTGGTTTATGTGGTTGCTTAAAAACGGACAACTATATTAAATATTGGATAACACCTTTCTATTAAGAAGATAATTATCTACAAGTGTGCTATTCACTTTTTTCTGTTCTGAATAATAGCCCAAGCTGTAAGCTGACGTCATGATGACGTCATTTTTAGTAATTTTTGGTCATAGAACGTCATCAGATCCAAATTATGACGTCATTTTAATGACGTGTTTTTGACGTCGTTGAAGTGACGTCTTTTCAACGTCATTTTTTGTCATACTAGCTCATAAAAATCTAATGACGTTATGTTTAGAAAACCCGCCAGAAAAATGATATGATTCGTGTCAAAATCCAACCGACATATCAAATGACAGAAAAACAAGGCTAATAATTTTACAAAATTAAAATAGGAAAAAACTCTACCGATAGATGGCGCAATGGACAACAAACTACTACGTTTATTCAACATCTTCGCCTACACCGTACCGATTAGAGCAAAATAGTTCGAGACAGGTGTGCGGTTGGTGATCTCATTTAGCTTTGAAAGAAATATCTTCGGCTAGTGTAAAGATCTGCATCTCCAGGTTGGACAGCGTCCCGAGAGATGCGTCCTTGCAGTGTAAGAAAATTGCAAGCAGTAAGGAGTTTTTTCAAATAAAATAACGTATTGTTTTAGCTTAGTGGTGTGCATATTCGAAAGATTTCGATATTCGAATATTCGTATTCGGAAGATTTTAATATTCGAAAGATCCTTCGAAACATTTTATATTTCATTGAGAAAGATCTTTCGAAACATCTTTCAAAAAAACATTTCATATTTCATTGCAAAAGATCTTTCGAAACATTTTATATTTCATTGCCAATAAGCTTTTATTCTGTCGAAATACCAATACCAATTGAAAGATTGTTGCTATTTGCGGCAACGAATTATTTCACCTCTTATTTCGAGTGTTTTCGAGTTTTGGCACTATCTAACCATAAATATTACAGCTGATATTCTTTGTTTGTTTGATTACTAATGGTTTGGGGTATGTTTTACGGGTTGTCGATAATAAACGCCTAGATATTAAAATCATTCATTCGGTATCTTTCGTATTTGTATTCGGTGTTTACGAATATGAATTCATGACTGATCGTTCATGAAATATTTCACGACGAAATACGAATATTCGGAAAAATATTCAAAACATTTCGAATATCTCGATGTTCGAATATCATTCAAAAGATCATATAAAAGGTTCCAACACTATTTTAGCTTTAAAAAAAAAGTATACGCGTAAATTTTTCGTCATTTTAAAGACGTCATTAACGGGACGTCTTTTGTCTGTGACTTAGGAAGGTCCATTTAACGTCATTTGGTCGTCATCTTATGACGTCTTTGCTGACCAAATGTAACCAAAAATAACTAAAAAGAGACGTCAATAAGACGTCAGCTTGCTGCTTGGAAACTAAGCTATAGAGGACAGTAGTTTAAAAAAAACGGTTTTTCAAATTATCGAGTAAACGCTGATTTTTTGAAAACAAAAGTGATTTAAAGTTAACTCTAAAAACTACAATTCTTCCTCCGTTTTTCCATATCTGTAGCTAAGGCAGTTTCTAAGGCCTTCATACTATGTATCAAAAAAATCTCAAAATGATGTCTAAAATTATTTGTCATATTTTGGTCCGGTTTTCAAGTAGGCACGAATATTACATATTTGCTCGTTATTCATTCAATAGATTTTCTCTTAAAGCTGAATGTTTATTCCCGGGCGTGTAAAATAAATGATAAATGCAAATCTCGAATAGGAAAATCTAGGCAGCTTCGAGGGCATTCTACATGTGACGGCTTAAGTGTAATCCGTACTCTCCGAGAATCCTGTATTACCGACTATATCATTCATGTATTCAGACTATATAGGGTTATTCCGCAAATTGTAGACGTCGTAGCGCGAACAATTTATCAGTTTTCCTTATGTTTCTCCCCTTTTCGGAAATATCTGAGAATAATAATGTAATAGATTGCTTCTTTGTTTTATGTACCCCAGTCGTATATTAAATTTTAAGATATTGAATTGGTAAATGACGCATAAACTGATTTTGTACAACCTCATTTAGTTCAGAGTCTTATTGATATTTACATAAATAATAATATTATTAACTAAAGATAACGTATAGCATCAACTTCAGTTAATTTAAATAACACCAGGCTACCTTTGCTTGATACTGAAGTATTTCCAGAAAAACTAAATCAACTAACTCATCACCTTTTTTATCTTACAAATAATAAATAAACCCGTTACTTATAAACAAAATATTATTTGGCTTTTCTCCAGAATAAAATTAAACAGTTTATTTAACATTTTAGGAAAATGAAAACTTTTATACATTATGAAGAACTATTCTGCTCTTACACAATATAATAAAATTATTATTACTTTAAAAGAAATTAAATAATGAAATATTTAATATTAAGTTAAAAATATTAACATATTTTATTATTTTATTTCTTTTAAAGTAATAATAACTTTTATTATATTGTGTAAAACCAGAATAGTTTCTAAATTTTTAAAACGTTAAATAAACTTTTTAATTTTATTGTGGAGAAAAGCCAAATAATATTTTGTTTAAATGTAATCTCCCAGAAACTAAATAAAACATAAAATATCCCGTTACTTATGTCACTTATGACACAAATGTCAAACTATTTTCAGAAGTTTGCAAAACTAAAAGCTTAAAGTTTTAATAACTCGTAATTTAAATATTAGTAAATTTTTTATTTTAATTCTTTAAACTTAATTTTAACTTGACAACGGTGGCGGACTTATTACCGAAACGTCGTTTTTTAATTAGAATTTTTGGGTGTTTGGGGGTTTTTCTTTATTTTGTTCCAGGCGACCGGCCAGTTTATAGAAGTCAATAATAGGGCTGAGCAGGGTAAGCTCGTATACCCCGAGACCAGGACGGAAGCCGGACCCATTTTTTCCAGATAGATTTTGGCGTGTATCCAATAAAAATAACCATTGAATAAAAAATAATAATGTTTAAGCAACTATAACTTTGGCGACACTGTGTATTAATTCTTCACACTTCTTTCAACTATTTAAATAGGTAAAGTATCACATCTATATACCAAGCATTCTAATTGAAACAAGCCATTTCTTATAGTTTCGTCATTTTTTATTTGTAGGGGGCGATATGTTTGTATTAAATTTTACACGTTTATTTTCTCGGAAACGACTAAACCGATTATAATAAACTAAACACTGTTGGAAAAAGAATTTAAAATGGATAAATAAAAATATGACTTTACCTTCTTTTCGTTTAAACTTTGTGACGTTTATGTAAATGGTGGAGGGTAACGGTGATAAGCTTAAAAAAGTACATTGTGACATAAAAATGTTTTTCCAAAAATAAAAATTACCGTGTTTCAAGATTTTTTTATAATTGCACAAATACCGGAGTTACATAGGTTATTATTGTATACAGCGTGTGCGCTCATTAATGGTACACAGAAACACCACGGATTCCTTATGTCAAAATATTAGGATTTTACCAAACATACCTATATCCAAAAGTTAATAATAAGGAAGATACAGGGTGTCCCAGGGAAAAACATATTTTTATTTTTTGTCGATAATTTTTAATATGTTTTTATTTCTTGATTAAAACTCGGTATTTAGAGGTTTTTTGACGTAAGGTATTTAGATCTGATATTAATTTTTACGTGTAAACCAGAGGAAGCTAGCTACACTATTTAAATTTATCTAAAATGTTTCAACTTTTTGTGCTATTATGAATGTATCATCTAAGTAAACCAGTAAAGTCTCCTATGCTGTCTGCACAAAATGGTATAACTTGTAAGAATCGCCCCGAGCAACCGTTTTCAAGATATTTATATTTAAGCGGATTAGTGCAACCAAAAAGTTTATGGAAGAAACCATTAAATTATTCGTTTTTCATGAGGCAGTTGTAGTTATGACTAATACGCTGTTTTTAAAGGCATTTTTTGGTTGTACCAAACCACTTAAATTGAAATATCTTGAAAACCGGTGCTAAAAACCATTCTGACAAAGTATACCTTTTTTGTGTAGAAACCATAGAAGAGTTTACTGGTTTACTTAGTTATTCCATACAGTGTAGCACAAAAAGTTAGGATGTTTTAAAAAATTAGCCCTCTCTGGTTTACACATAAAAATTAATTTCAGATCTCAATAACTTGTGCCAGAGAACCCCTAGATACTTTAGATAGATTTTTTTTAATTAAAAATGTATCCAAAATTATAGACATAAATTAAAATTATTGTTTTCACATGAACACCTTATAAATTCCTTATTATTAACTTTTGGATACAGGTATGTTTGGTAAAATCCTAATATTTTAGCATAAAGAATCTGTGGTTTTTCCTCTGTACCATTAATTATTAGCAGATACCCAGTATAATAAAATAGACTGTATGGTTAAAATTAATTTACTTTTTGAAAAAAAAACTAGTTTTTTTCCAGAACAAAGGTAACTTTTTATTGAGCTTTTAAATCAAGCAGAGCAAAGAGAAAAATCCCGATATCTGAGAACCTTACTTCGGTGTGGTCTTTATCAGCACTACTCGGAAGCCCGAGATTTATTCCACAACATTTTAGGGATAACGCGATTTCTATTGTGACTACTTTCGCCATTTTATTTACCGAAAGAGTTTTATTGAATTTACCTGACTGTTGTATTAAGTGTACGATTTAAAGTCAACATGTGTTGTTCAACATTTTTATTCCTGTAGCTTCGTCAACGTATTACAAAAGGTGCAGCTACACTGACAAACAGGCAAACTAAATTAGAAAAGTTAAATTGTTTTTAAAACTACGCTTACCTTCTGGTAAAATTTAATTTTAAAACTATTTTAATTTATAAGGCGCTTATTTATCCTTAACTATATTATTTTGTATCTATAGATTTAAATAAATGTGTTCAGTGGCGATTTGAAACATTAAAGTTGGAGAGCAAAACAAGACCCATAATTACATCCTTTTTTTACTTCAGTCACGCTTGCTACTGCTTATCTTGCGCACGCATTTTATACCTTCAACTGCAAAGTGTCCTAGCCAAGAGGCCACCCCAGGCGTGAGGCCGTAGGCGGCCGCCTACGCCTAGCTACTCTAATGAGTTGGGGTCGTTTTCGGCTAAACCGGAAGTAACAGAAAACAACTAAATTAGTAAATCAATGCACATTTATGCTATAAAACTATAAACCACACGGGTATATTTCCAGACAGCTGGAGAGCTGCACGTGTCCAGCCTATTCCCAAGAAAGGATCTAAATCTCTTCCATCCAACTATAGACCCATTTCACTCCTTTCAATGCTTTGTAAAGTAATGGAGAAATCCATTAACTCGCAAATTCTTAGGTACTTAGAAAAACATAAAATTTTACATGACAGGCAATACGGATTTCGTCACAAGAGATCTACAGCAGATCTTCTTTCCTTCGTTTCACACAACTGGAACAAGTCTCTTGAGTTTCTAGGTGACTCCCAGATCATTGCTCTTGATATATCTAAAGCTTTTGACCAAGTCTGGCATGACGCACTTCTTAATAAACTTCCCTCCTACGGTCTTCCAACTAAACTCTGCTCTTGGCTCTCCAGTTATCTTTCTAATCGACGTATATCAGTCATTGTTGATGGCCACTCTTCAAGCTTTCACGAAATTAATGCTGGAGTGCCTCAGGGTTCAGTACTAGCATCAACTTTGTTTCTTCTTCACATCAACGACCTTCTTTCTTCCACAACCAATCCCATTTATAGTTATGCTGACGATAGTACCCTTCACTCCACTTTTCAGGTTCCCAAACCAATCTTTCAACCCGACTTGGAAAGCAAACGCAGAGCGATGCAGATATCTCTTTCACAGGATCTCAATTTGATATTGGATTGGGGCGCTAAAAATCTCGTTCAGTTTAATGCATCCAAAACACAATCGTGTTCCTTGTCGCGAAAAAATCATCAAACACTCATCCTTTGCTTATGAGTGGCCAGGTTTTGCAGAGCGGGGACACATTTAACCTTGTGGGCATCACATTTGAGAATAACCTTAACTGGCATAAACACATTGTATCTGTAGCCACCGCGGCTTCAAAAAAGCTTGGATTTCTTTTCCGAGCCAAAAGTATGTTTCTCCTTCCAATTTATACACTTTGTATGTGTCCCAAATTCAACCCTCTCTGGAATATTGTTCTCATGTCTGGGGAATGGCATCCCCTACAACCCTCAGCATTCTTGATGCCATTCAAAGAAGGGCTGTTCGTCTTATTAATGATCCTTTACTTACTCAAAGACTTCCTTCTCTTGCTCATCGTCGAGCTGTGGGAGATCTATCGCTCTTCTATAGATACTTTTACGGCTTCTGCTCCGACGAATTGTCCAGTA
The DNA here is from genome assembly GCA_014170235.1 of Listronotus bonariensis. Lineage (NCBI taxonomy): Eukaryota > Metazoa > Arthropoda > Insecta > Coleoptera > Curculionidae > Listronotus > Listronotus bonariensis. The sequence continues at coordinate 19,517 of JACEGR010005921.1, forward strand.
TAGTCCCTCCTCTTGCAGTTCCCAACAGAGAAACTCGTGGTGCCGCTCGTATGCATCCCCAAACAGTTCAGTTGGACAGGCACTCGAACTTCCCATTTCGTTCGTTCTTTTATCCCTAGAGTTTCTAGACTGTGGAACCTGCTGCCAGCGGAAGTCTTTCCTTACCCCCAAGTCTTCAAGTATTTAAGTCCCGTGTTAACAAACTTCCTCTTACCCTGCTTAAGACACCCACGGTACGTTAGTATTTAGGCTTTCAGCCTTCGTGGATTGTCCAAAGATAAAAAACAAAAAAAAAACAATCCTTTTTCTTTTATTAAAAACTAAAAAGTTCTAAGGGTAAGTCACCGGCTAGGGACCCCGGTATTTAAACTAATTAACCGATTTAAAACACCTAAAGACCATTAAAAATGAATTTAAGCCTCCTAAAGATAAGGTCTGGACGATTGTGTTAGTAAGAAGATGAGAGTATGTATGTTGTTATCAGGTACTTTAATCCATAAACTCGATTGATGTTTATATGACTCCGTGGCGCAACGGTAGCGCGTCTGACTCCAGATCAGAAGGTTGCGTGTTCAAATCACGTCGGGGTCACAAAAACTTTTTAAAAAATATTGGTCACCTATACAGGGTAATTTCTAACTCATACGCATAAACTTGATCAGTTATTGCGGAAGATATACAGTGCTTTTCGTTCCCTCCCCTTTATTTTTTAATCGGATCAATTTAAAAAATTAAAATTTTAGAATATATAATTATTGCATTAATACTATATTTAATTTAAGGGTGAAATTAACAAGTGAGAATATCTAGATGGCGGCTGGGCGCTAGTACTTAACTATAAATATACAGGTTGTCCAGTAACCCTACCGGCAACTTTTAAGGAATAATTCTACAATAAAAAATAAGAAAAAGTTTTTTAATTACGAAATGCTAAAAATTGTAAAAAATTATTGTTTTTTATGTCTATGAGGGGTTAAGGTTATATTTTTTGTTATTACTTAATTTTTTTATTTTTCCTATTATATATCCTATATTATATCCTACATATGAGTATATAAATTTTATTTGTTTTCTTTAACCATTTTTCCATAAAATTGTCTTATTTTTCTTGGAAATAGGTTATCAGTTTATGAATAACAACTTTTTTACGACGTTACGCACATTTTATTGTGCTTTTTTCAAGCCTTGGCAGAAACATCTTAATCAAAGGTCAGACATTCACAAATTAAGTAAACTAACACCTCATGTCTGACCTTTGATTAAGATGTTTCTGCCATGTTCTGATTTGAATCTCCTTTTGTTAAATCCTAACACTTTGGCTTAAATAAGTCTTCCTCAGACGAGCTGTAAAAGTACGCATGAAAGTTGCACATCTCAATGTTTAATTGTTATTTTTGTTTTTGTTTTAAGTCTCTAACACATTAGAAAAATAACCATTTTAAATATACTATTCGGTCAAAAACTTATTTTATATTATTATATATTCTAAATGAAAAATAAATTATTTTTACGTAATGCTCAGTAAAAGTTAAGGCGTTAAAAACAATAAAGCATTTCGTATAGCCAGTATTATAAAGGCAATCCTAAAAGCATTTTCTCGTAGAAAAGTAATGCTCTCCACTAAATTTTCCTTTCCATTTGCCACATAAATGTTGAGAGTCATATCTAAATTCTGACATATTTCTACTGCTATTATTTTTAGTAGAATGTCGACCCTTGAAAGAATACTTTTGATACATTGTATTCAGAATATGCATGTTGCAAGTACAAAAGAAGATTACCTGTAAAATCATAGGATACAAGGTGGCCGTGTTAGTATAATATTTTGACCCATTTTGATCGCGTAAAACTTTAGAACAAATAAAGTTATCAGGATGCGGTTTTACATAAAGACTTAAGCTGAATTTATAGATTGACGTTTTCATCACCGATTGCCGTTTGACGTTTCGATTTCTAATCTGGTATATAAAACGGTAAACAGAAATATAAATTGGCAAATGAAAAGTTGTTGTTTTATCTTTTAATTGAAAACGTCAAACGGCAAACGGAAATAGAAATGTCAATCTATAAATTCCGCTTTATACTTTGGCCACTAAAAATTGATAATAAATACCTGGTAAGTAACTCCGGTAACTGTATGTAGTTTTAAACCAACAAAATATATTTTTATTTGGAGTAACTAGGGTTACTGACTTTTTAAACCAGATCAGATAAATTTTTTGTTCTGTCGTTTTTTTCAATTTATAGTGAACAAGGTATAGATTTTTAAAGTTTTCAACAACATTTTTACCATTTTATTGTGACATTTAATTAACACACAACAAAAAAGCCGATTTTGCGATATAGAAAAACATTAAAACATTGTTATTTTAATAGAAACACAAATTAACTTATTTAGTAGAAGTGCTGGCACCAATTTTTGGGTAGATATTTAAGGCAGGCTGGAAACTTGTCATATTTTAGAAATTGTTTCGATTCACAGACGAGGAGAGTAAGTAAGTGTTATAGCCTTTATATTTTTTTTGCTTAAAAGTTTTTTGCTTGTGCTGTTCCGACATGGACCAGAATTATTTGTTATTAATCAAGTAGCGCGATAGTAATTATTGCAAAACGATAGCTAGAAAAAGGAAACACAAAAGGAGACGATGTTTGATGTCAAATATTATTAAAGTAGATCTTAGTATAGTGGCAGTAACCTTCTTCATAATTAACAAGCATATGAAGGGTTTTTTATTGATTAGTTTCTTAAACTGATTACTAGGGTCCCACAGAACACGATTGACTTTGTACAAAGAACTTATTTATACCACGTTTTTATCTACCCACTCCATTTTTGAGTTAAATAGTTAAAATAATCCCTTTTAAAGAAGCAAAAACTGCCGTCAGTACCGTCAACTAAGCTCACGACCTTCCCGGTTATGAGAAACATGCGCTTAGCGTATTCGCGAACGCTTGGAGCAATCGGAGCACGGCGATTTTGATATTCTGTGCTCCGGTTGCTTGCCTTGCTTCGGGTGCTTCAAGTGTTTGCTCGCCCTGCTCGCTTACAATGTGGACGCACCTTTAAACAATGCGGTAGTGCCACCACGGAAGTTGTTTTTTAATAACATAAATTGTCTACCTGGCTGATAATCGAACCCGGGCATTCTGGTTTAAAGATAAAAGACTTTGTTCACTGCTCTACCGGAAAGATACATTTTATCTTTTATATTAAAAAATGGATTTCAAATATAATCATCTCCATTCTAACACAAGTCATGTCTTTCGTTTATTGTAACCGAGCCAAAGTGTCATTAATCATTGAGACATGGTTTCCTGAATGATCCCGTAAAAATATGATGTCCCAGTTTTATAAATACACGCTTCGTTCTTCTTACTAAAACAAGAATAATGTTTTCTCATATCTTTGCATGGACAATTTTGTATTTTTAATGTGACTTACATAGTAGGATGGAGCGAAAATGCCAAAAAAATGTTTTTGCTACAAATCAATTGGCCTATATGTGTGCCTTTTGTCGGTGTGAATTACTGTGCAAAAACTTAATTTGCTAACATCACTTCTATGACTGTCAAATTGCCATCGAAATTTGAAAAAAGGACTCATATACTTGAATGCAGCTTTTCGCTTATTTCCATAAGAAACCCAAGGGCTTACTTTCTTGATGAAAATATCCTAGAACTTACTACGGGGAGGTGACTTCAAATAGAGTTTCACGTTTTCATGAGTTTTAGTTTTCTTTAAAAACTTGCGATACTGACCCTTTGTTTCAAGCTTTGGTAGTAAAACTCTTAAGGAAATTTTTGATCTTTAATTTAATCTTTGCTTCATAGTTTATTAATGTAACTTTATCACACCGTTTCACAGCTTAAGATTAACATAAAAATTTTAAAATTTCGATTTTAGCCGGATCTTCAAAAGTCATATCCTGGAGTTCGTTATCCAAGATTATGGTTGTTGACAGCCAGTTTGCAATTTCAACCATATCGAATGTACCATTTTGCAGACGTGACAGTTGTGTGCTTTTGGTCCAGTAGTTTTTCTGTCTTAGTAACAGTCTTTTCGAGTGTATTAAACAAACAAATTACTCTAGAAGGCGCCATAAAGAAGGTTTAATTGGTCTCATTATTCAATTTTTATGACTAGTAATTGCTTGTACTTTAAAAACCTAAACTTTTATTTAGAAAATCCAACAAGCTCATTTAAATAATTTTAAGCACTGGAGCCAAGAAAGATTGGCTTTGAAGCCTATACAATATGTTTGGTCACAAATTTGTGCCAAGGGTAAAATTTTTGGTAACTAAAAATCTAAAAGTAGAAAGATATCCTGAAATCATCTTAACTTTTAGAAAATTCAAAATTGTTATTTTCGTAAAAGGAAACAGTGTGTCCTTTGGTGGAATCTTGATGTTACTTTGCTAGTTTTAACGTCTTTTTCGATTTGTTTGTTACTTATAGCTTTAGGTTCTATTATTTGTCTTGGACTTTTCTCTTGAATTAAAAACTCCTTTTCTTCAATGTCCTTCGTACTTTCAATTTGCAGGCACACTTCCTAAAGTTTTTACGTATACTTAGTAGAATATCAAACACATTCTTGTGAAATAACTTTTAACATATTTAGCTTGCGACCCCTTGGACCAGCCCTGAGGGGGACCATGCCCCTCAACCCCTCTATGACCGCCCCTGTTTCGACCTTCTAATTTATAATTTTAAGCCAGTTTAGGCCGAACACCTCCCAATTTCAAGTAGATTGTAAAAAACCGTAAAAAATGGGTAAAAACTTTCCCTATTTTTTACGGTTTTTTGCAATTTACTTAAAATTGAAAGGTGTACGGTCTAAACTAATTTAAAATTCGGATTCGGATTCAGATCATCAACTTTAAAGTTGATTCAATTTTTTCTTTTAAATATTTTAAACTAATGAACTTTAACTTTAATTTTAAATCCAACAACATATCACACTTTAAATTTATGCGACCGACGTTTCGAACTGACTATTTCCCCAAAACTTACATAAGTAGTTTTATATTGAATTTGTTATTAATTTATTTCTTTTAAAGTAATCTTAACTTTTATTACATTATGCAAGGACAGGATAGTTTTTTCATAGTATACAAAAAGTTTTAATTTTCTTAAAATGTTCAACAAACTTTTTTATTTTGGAAAAAAGCCATATATTATTTTGTTTTATTTACTAATACTATTTTGTTCTATTTTTACAAATAAAAGTAATTTAGATTAGGTCATTTTTAATATTTTTAGTTATAACCTGCCCTATATTATACCAATCGAAGTAAAATTTTGTATTTCTTAGTTTTGGACCATGCGACCAGTTTTCTCAAAGGGCTGATTTAAAATTTAAAAAATGTTGTTTAACTTGTCCTCTTGTAACACCCAACTTTGAACACACTGTATACCTGTAATCCAACTTTCACTTTTAAAATTGTTGTTTAACATTGTAAAATATTAAAAAAAAATGTAGTATATAACAGTGTTTTTTAATTTTTAATCCTTTTTTTAAGTAAAGTATATCGTTCTTATAGTATTTATTAAAAGTTGATAGAAAACCGAAAAAAATGAGCCTCTAGCGGACCATTTTTGATTAAAAAAATTAATTTTAAATGGCGGTTAAAAATTTTCAACTTTTTTTAAAGTATGTTTTTATTAAAATGGCTGCACATCTATTCATTAAAAATGGCAGTATATTTAAAATAGTATAAAGCATATTTAATTTAACTGTCAGCTTAATCAAACTATTTTTGCAAATGATACAAATAAAAAGTCAAACAAAAACAGTTGTTTTTTTCACTTTTCTCGAAAATCTTTGAGGTTAGGATAAAAATAGTTATTACATTAGTTGTAGGTTTTTTAATGTCGACTACGTTTACATTTACCTTTTTTAATAGTATGTAATGTTAAGCTTGAAATTGCGAAACACCATTATTAACCCTTAAAAACCCTCTTTACCCCCTAACGCAATAATTTGGTCCGGAAGTGTTTTTTACATAATTATGATGCAGTTACTAAACTATACCATTGATTTGCTGTGAGGCAATTTTTATTGCAATCAGGTCTTCCGTCTGGACTATAAAGACTTTTGATTAAATTAGATGCTTTATTACGTTTAGCTGAATGTATTAAATACCATTAGTTATTGTAGCTTGTTGATTAGGTTATATAGGTATAAATAAATAATTAAACAAATAGAAATAATGAGTGGTCATAAAAAAGTGGATGCATACCTAATTTCAAATGAAAATTTCCACGAGCGTTTGGAATAAAATCGTAATATTTAATGGCAAAATGGTGAATAATGGTTTTTCGATTTAAAAACTAGCTTTAAAGTAAGGTGAAGTAAAGTAAATTCGAGTTAGTTAAGTTTAAAACCAAATATTCAGCTTTTTTAAAAAACAAAGTTGATGTTGGTAGCTCAAAGACGAAACATTGTGTATCTTAATTGTGTAGAAGTTAGCATCCATATAAGCATACGAAATAAGAAGTTCGCAGGTTTTGGACGTGGAAAAAAACTACTTTTCTTCAAAAATGTTGCCGACGTTTCGACCTTTATTGTGGTCTTTATCAAGGCTATTTTTGTATCAAAAAGTAGTTTGTGTCATTCTCTCTAAATCTATGTTGTATAGTCCATAGATAATATAAAATCAAGTGACGTCAAGTGAACTGTATATGATATTCCAAGAATGTTCAACAGTCACATATGGTGGAGGCGCCCCGTTCCCAGTGACCTTTGTGAAACGTCGGTTATGGTAAGCTGAGTGCCCGCCCCAGTTCCAGTGCCCTTTGTGAAGCGATAGGAAAAGTCGCTACATGGTACGCCCTTCCTACCCCTCAGTTTATTTGTGGAAGAAAATACCATATATGGTAAAGGCGTCCTGTTCCCCGAGAAGAAATGTGTGTGAAAGGACGAAGATGGGGAAAAATATGTTGCGTAGCGTAGCTGCAAGGAGGTAGCAGCAGTAGCTACAAAGAAAAGGAAGATAAGGTATATCTTCAGTTTTGAAATATGGCTAAATGGATGTTAGCCAGAGGTGATAAAGAAGAATATGGAAATATATTTATTTGTGTCGAAGTTGTATGGTACGTCGTGAAGACGGAGTTCAGAAGCAGCATGAGGCTGCATTAGCACTGGAAGCCGCAGCTCTAGTATGGGGAAGAGCTCTGAAGTATGGTCTTGAATGGTGGGGTACAAGACAGTTGAAGCGGCCCTGAGAAAAGCCTATAGAGATATGGGTCAATTGGCACGCGGCGAGCAACCTGATGTGAAGAAGAAAATGGGAGTGAAAAGGCGGAAAATGGTATGTGGAGGAAGAAGTACGGGACAAATGGCCAATGGAACACACCATCAAGGACATGGACAGGGAGGCAAGGTGGATACAGCACAATTCAACAAAAGATGGACAATCTAGAATATTATGGTATTTGTATAGTGTTTAGGTAATCTGTAATGTTTTTTAATTAATGGTATTTTTTTTTGTTTGTTGCTATTAGAAAAAGTATAATATTGATAAAATAATGATTTAATATACAGAGAAAAGTAGCCTAGAAGTAAAATTGATAATAACTTTTTTAACCCACCGTATATGTAATATTAAGTGAATGAAAGGGTCAGTTGTTTTGATGATATACATTATCCGATAAAGGTCAAGACCATATCTAATAATGCAGAGCCCTAGCTGAAGTTTCAAATAAACATTTTTTATTTACCAAGTCAGATGTTTTGTTTAGTACATATTATGTAGCACAATAACACTATGCATTTAAAGTGTTTAATATGGGAGGTATAAAATTTAGGCCACTTTTCTCTAAAAATAATCTTAACCGTTACAACTATATTTAAATAAAACTACTTGGAGAAAATCCCAAATTTAGAAATTATTCAGTTAACAATGAAAAATTTAACCTTTTTCTTATAATCAATGACAAATCTTTTATTTTTAGAAAAAAGTCAAGTTAATTAATTATTTTTTGGATTAAAGGCTATTTGTTCATTTTTTTGTTTACATTTATTGAAAAAAATTTTAGATAAAACTTTTTTTCATATTTTTAAAAACTTCGAAAAGTTAAGGTTATTTACGGTAATTTACATAATAGGTAAAATATTGTTAGATTTTTAAATATTTGTAAGCTATATGGAACTATCGATTTTGGTAATATTGCTAATTTTTTTAAAGGGTTAAAGTAAATTTGGCTCATTTCTAATAGCGTTGTGGGTCCAACGCTTTCAGGGAAGGGGCATATGTGAACACCTAGTACAAAAAAGTATACATTTTGGGAATTTTAAAAATATACATTTTGGGAAATTTAAATATAATTGGGTTACTTAACATTGGGAAATTTGGTACATAAAACAATACGTGAAGTGTCAAGGTTTAAAAAGTAGAAATCAAACAATTTTCTAGGTTACTCTTATAATAATAAAACAAAAACATTAAACAAGCGAGTTGCCTAGAAATGCAAAACAAATACTGAAAAATTTAATATTTAAAGAGAACAAAATTTTAAGACGGGGATTGATTGTTTATCAGATGAACAAGCAGTTAGTAAAGTCAAGTAAAAGTTAAAGTTTGAGTTAAGCCCCGTACGGGCTATCCCTAGGGATATGCCCGTACTAAATTTAGTTAGTTCAAATAAGTTAAGTTGGTTTTTAAAAATGTAAAGTTAGTGTTGATGGTCCACCGGTCTCATGGTCCCAAGAAGATAGCATCACAACACAACAAACTCAAATAATACGCACACAATGGTTAAAATGTAGATACACACTATTATGAATTTTTACGAACAATAAGCAAAATTATAAACATATAAATATATCGTTCTCGATGAAAATCAGTGCCCGCTGTGATTTTCATCGAGACCGATATATTTATATATTTATAATTTTGCTTATTGTTCGTAAAAATTCATAATAGTGTGTGTATCTACATTTTAACCATTGTGTGCGTATTATTTGAGTTTGTTGTGTTGTGATGCTCCCCATATATTTTAATATCTATGGACTATACAACATAGATTTAGAGAGAATGACACAAACTACTTTTTGATACAAAAATAGCCTTGATAAAGACCACAATAAAGGTCGAAACGTCGGCAACATTTTTGAAGAAAAGTAGTTTTTTTCCACGTCCAAAACCTGCGAACTTCTTATTTCATTGGATCTTAAATTTAGTGACACCGTTTTTTTTTTAAGGGCAATGATTATGTGTCGTTTTTTCTTTAATTAAAATATCTTCAAATAAAAAAAAACTGTTTTGCGTAATTTCTGGTTTTTCGGGATAATTTCGGAGCGGATTCAAATTTTAAAAGTTTTAAAAATGAATATTATTATTCATAAAAATGCGCAACTTTTTCCCATTTTAACCAAGCCTGTATCTTTTACCCATCCCGAGATCCTAATGGTGCCCCTAAAATTTGTAACACTCTGTATATAAAAGTGCAATATTTTGTTGGCAAATGTTATTAAGACTGGAAAAGCTTTATTTTAAACTTGTAAATATTTAAGTTGAGGTAATGAGTTTTAGAGTACACCAACAGAGCATCCATTTTTTTTTTTATTTTTGGTTGTTGACGGGAATGCGATGAAACAGTAAATTTTGGACCAAGTCAAAGATAGTCACTTTAATTTAAGAAGGTAGTCACTTAAAGTTTTTCCTAATTCCTTTATTCAAAAAATACATTTTAAGGTAAAAATTCAGAACTATTTTAAAATTTTGATGGTAAGATGTCAAAAATAACAAATACTATGTATTTGTACTCGAAATGCCATTTTGTATTTAAATAAGTAAAGTATATTGGATGTCTCATTTAAAATAAGAAAGGTAAGTTCGTTTCCGGCTAAACCCATAGTGATGGGAAGAAACTAAATAAGAGTAAACTTTTTAACAATTACCAAAGTAGGCTAAGAATAAATATAGCATAGTGGTAGCTTACCAAGTCCCCATTAGCTCTGATAAATAAGTTTTATACTATGGAACATACCCCTTAAAATACATTCTTTAAATTGTGGGATGGTCCGCTCTAGCTCTCAACGCCTTAAATTTTTTGATTTGCAAAAACTACGTATATTTTGCTTAATTAAAATGGTTTTAAAGGTATATTTACTTTATATCTGGCATGTGTTCCTTTAGTTTTCCACATACTGGTGCATTATTTATTAGGTGTATGCGTACAATTTACACAACCAACATTGTTCAGCTAATTCTAGTTTAAAAGCATGTTTTATTGTCAATAAAACGCTGCAAATTCATCTGGTATTGTTTGGTATTATGCTCCCAAGTGGCAACAACAATTAATGGGGATGTAACAACATATTAAATAATGGAATGAATACCGATGTTGGCTCATAAAATAATCCTATTAATCAGTAGGCAATATTTTAAATATTGATTAGGCCGCTGCTTGTAATACTAACACCTTTTATTTACAAAAATGTAATAAACCCTTCAAGCTTTGGCTACGATACAAGTGAAGAGCGTAGAGCTGAGAGCAGTGAGCGGCAGGGCGGAAACTGGTACTTAATACTAGGCGTGGGCGATAATTATCGATGTTTATTTACCATCGATATTGAGCGTTCGATGTTCGATGTTTTTCTTATCGATATTTTAAAATAATAATTTTTATTTTCTTTGGAAACATCGATGTTACGCGATCGATGTTTTTCGATTATCAATAAAGCCTTTCGATATTAGCATCGATAGTAAACATCGATGTTGAACAATCAATATCCCATTCCTACTTGCTACGAAGATTTGTGGTAACCATTAAGGAAAGTGGTATGGAAACAGAACCTCTGACATTGGGAGTAAATGCATTTAATCTCTTCCACTACTCTGCTATGTATTTTCCTACAAATTACCTCTGCAACGAATCGCGCCGATTTAAGCCAAACGAGATCAGGGGCTGACGGCGCACCGCTTCTAACTTCGTCGGACGGTGACACGGCTCGGGCACACCCTACCTCAAATATTGTCATTGCTTTAACATACTAACTGTGTAATTTTCTATGGTCGGCCGTGTAGTTTTCATACTTGTATAAGAAATTGGCGCTAATAATAGCTGTTAGGTTTAACCGACAAGCGGCACCGCTTTAACGCTGACGTATGTTGCAGCAACCTGGGTAAAAATATATTTTTTATGCTAACTTAAAGATCAGAGGCACCCATCTCACCCTTTTCGCTCTACCGCTTGTCTCTCACCGCTTGGCCGAAACCTAATACAAATTTATACAGGGTATCCTAATATCGAAACTCCAAATTATATCGCCCCTGTACATGATGCCAAAATAAACCTAGGCTACAAAATGTTTGCTTTTGAACAGTTATTTTATTGATACTATTTGTAAATATACAGGGGTAATCAAAACAGAGTTTTTATAGCCAAGTAGGTTTGTTTAAAATGGAATACTATACAGAGTGTCTCTAAAAGGTCTGCACAAAATTCTACTATAGACTCCTTGGGCCAAAATACAACGATCTAACGGAATTTACCTTAGTCGAAAAGTTAATATATTTTGCGATAAACAGGGTGTCAAAGTATTTATTTCATTTAAGATATTTTTAAATATTGTATTTATTATTGGATTTTGTTTTTACAAAAATTGGAATGCGGGTTTTTTTTAAATTGAGGAACCAGAAGCTACTTATATGTTTCTTGTCAAATGTAGAGGGAGCCAAGTGTCGTTATTTTTTGTGCCTTGGTTTATTATGACTTTAGTGGATAATTAATATTCTTCCATATTTTTCGCATTCTTTTACGCTTTATTTAGGCCACCTGAGTTTCTCTAAAAGGTTTGTAAATTTCGTACCATAATTTTCTTACGCCAAAATACAACGATTTAACTCAACTTGCTTTAGTTAAAAAGTTAGTCGTTTGCAAGATACAGGGTGTCCAGATAGAAAAATTATTGGAATATTTGACAACCTGTATCTTGCAAACCAGCAACCTTTCGACTAAGGTAAATTGCATTGGATCATTGTATTTTGACCCAAAGAATTTGTAGTAGCATTTTGTAAAGACAGTTTGGTACACTACTAGGTGGCCAAGATAACGTAATAATGCAGGGCAAACTTATGTATGAATAAAATGGTTAATCTGAAATATCCCAAATATGGTTGCTTATAGCGATATTTCTCAAGGGTACCTTTTTGTGTAAAAAATATGGAAGAATTAAAATTTTATAATAAAATTATATTAAAAATATACCGGGGCAAAAAAGTTGTTACACTTTGAACCTAAGCACAGGGCTGCAGGTTGCTCTCTCTATGTTTTACAGCGAAAACATTTGCATATTTCAATTCCCTACTATAAAAAAAAACCTTTTAATACCAAATTTTATTAAAAAACGTCTTAATATAAATTAAATATTTAAAAACAACTAAGATAAAATAAAAACTTTGACTACCATGTACATTTAACATATTCTGACTCTATGTGTGTATTGCTTTTTACAACTAAAATGTAAAATTCAGTATACGTCAAATATTGCTAGTTTTGAAATATTACCATCATTTCAATGTACTTATTATCGGTAGAAAAAGAACAAATAAAGATTTAGTTTTAAATATTTATTCATAATTCTGCCACTGTCAGTGAGATAAATAATCTATTAACATATAACTTATTACCTTTTATTATAAGAACTTTTAATAGGTGGGTAAGCAATTTAGTTTATTTTAAATACATATTTACTTACTTACCCTTAAAACCAGCAACATGTCAATTAATTATTGCTGGTATTTAGATAATATTTACTTCTTTTTCGAAAACTAAGCAAAATAGGCCAACACTTTAGTAGACAAAAGAGCAAAATTTTTACGTGCCCAAAACAAATAAAATATAAGAATTGTTTCAAGGTCAATTGCGTACATTGTTGTTGCAAATATTCGTGAACACGAAAAAATAGTTATTTAACATTTGCAGACAAATTTCTGTAAAATTTACTGTAGTGTAATTTTTGTAAAAATTAAAAATAAAATCAATTTTTTTACCAAAGGGTTTGTAAAAGGATCGTATTGCTTTTATAAATTTTGTCTCTTTTTGATGAAAAATTTACTGATAAATTGTGTATAATCTATAAAATAAATATGTTCTTGCTGCGAAGCGAAGGAAAGTAATTGTAAATTTATAACGCGACACCTGGTATTTCCCTTAATAATACCCTGTATAGATTATAATCATTGAAGAAATTATTTAACAATATTTAAAAAAAATTAAAAAATAATACCGAATATTTCGTATCCTTTGGTTTAAAAACAAGCAAATGAATAATTTTCCCTACCATTTACCTTACTCTTCCTCCGCTCTACATGCTAAAGACCTGATTTATAAAATACCGTGTCCCCTCTGACACAAGTCAACTCCGTAGTGTATTGTGAAATATACTCTGAGCCAGAGTGGCATTAATCTTGCAAACACGACTGCCTGTGTGACCTGCGTAAAAATGGGATGCCCGATTTTCTGGATATTCATTTTTATTTTTAGTGATGGTTTGAATGAGAATATTAGGAAAAAACTGACTGATTTCAATACAGAGTTTTTTTTTTGTAAGTGGTCTAACTATTTTTGCAATAACCCATGGGGCAAAAAAAAGAAATAGGGCCACAAGTATTTAAAAAAAAGGTCTTCACCTCCTTAAGGTCGATGAACACTGGGCGCTTAACACTACGCTAACGGTCTGGTCAAATATTTTACATGCTTTTAATGAATGACCTTAAAAGATATTAAATCAGCACGTAAAATATTTTACTGAATCGTGGCGAACCGAGACCTGAGCGCCTAGTGTGTATTGACTGCTAAATAATTAAAAAAGCATAAGAAGTAAAGCCTTGGGGCAAAAAATAAAGGCTCCAACTACACTTCTTACAGTGGAATTTATAAAGATCTGAAAATAAATATGGATGAATGCAGCGAAAATCACAATAACCCCTACGTGGGCACTGCGCAGTACACTTGTGGGCATGCGCAATAAACATTTACTGACTAGCCGAAAAACAAACAACAGGACCGGGTTTAACATTTTGTATATGATTCATTTATAAAGAAAATATACCAAGTAATTTTGGGTATACATATTTAAATATTTTATTTTAAGTCTGTATTCGTCTTCATAGCAGTCCCTAAAAGTAAACCGGTTTTATATTGGGGACTATTTTTTGTTGTATATTTTTTTTTATTTTTCGGTCGTATCGCCGATTTTATTAAGATTTAGCAAACGAGAGTGCTTAGAAGCACTGATCTCAATTTAAATTCCATTTTATTACTAAAAACACCTTCTTTTGATTCATGAGGACCCACTTTTACTTAACCTCAAACCTGCACGCTATTTTATGTATTATTATCTTCCTTCTTAACACTACCTTGACACAACAAAACTGAATAGTTGGTATTTTATTATAAAAGCAATTAGATTTGGTGTAACTTGTTTGAGGAATAAATCTCAATTCATAAACTGATATTTCGTTCCCGTTGGCGTAGCAGTTGTCGTTCAGTTAAGTTTGGCGTGTAATGCCATTGAAATTGTTTATTTTTGGGGTTAGGGCCAAACTGACCTTATATTTGTAATTGAAACCACAAAAAAAGCGAATCACAAATATTAAAATTGGTAATGTACCCAGTAAGTAATTATTGATTTAATTTGCCTACAAATGCCAACTTGAAATAAACTTGATAATGTAATAATCTTAAACTAGGCTTAAAGCGCAATGGAATCGCTTGGACTATTTAATTTTATTCAAAACATTCCACAGAAAGATACCTATGTTCCTTTTTTAACATACGAGCAATAAGCAATCTACAAGATATTATATGGTATAAATCGTCCTCAATATCACAAAGCGGCGTATCTTTATGTTTAAATTTCACGAGGGTGCTTTTAGGTATTTTTGTACTACTCTTTTTTAGTAAAATGAAATAGGCTTAGTATTATATTTCTATAACTTTTAAAGATATCAAAATCTAACATATGCCAATTTGTAATATTAAGAAGCAACTTTTTTAAGCAATTACATCAGCTCTAGTCAATTTTCCTACTTTTTGAGATACGCCACATCGTGATATTGCCGACGAAATTGCTTATGGCTACGTGTTATAACTTGAAAATATGTCAAATTATTTTAATTAAACTGCCATATTTTATTTTGTGTAATTATAAATGCATCAGTCCAATGCTAATACAGGGTGTCCGACTATATTTTAACCCATTTTCACCGCGAATAATTTTAAAAGAAATAAAATTATCAAAATGCGGTTTTCATGAAAAGCCTTAGATTTTTTTTAAGTTTCTTTTTATATCCTTGCCATTTGGTTGTGACATTTATTTCTTACGAAAACGGTCAATTTTCGTATATAGGGCAAGTTTGTTATTTTAAATGGAACCCCATATATATTTTTCTATAATCCTTAAATACAATTTTTCCCGCTAAAAAAAAATTAACCCAAACCATGACTATTTCAAAAAATAATGGATTTATTGATCTCTAAAAAATTGACTGCATGGCAATAAAGAGTATTATTTAAAACAGGAAATTTGCTACTTACTCATTATTTAATTTTGGTTATGCAAAACTTAAATTAAATAAAAGTTTAAAAAACACCAAGAATTACTCACAACGCACAAATAAAACACCAAATACCAAATAACTATACCTGATAACGGTCGACCGTAGATGGGAGATTGGGTTTGGTCGGTCGACGGCGTCAATTTTACCTGGATTTTACGATCGGGAAATCCCAAATTATAAATTAAATTAGGATGAGTGTGACCCTGTCACCGCATAGGTAAACGTTTTCAGTGTTGCAACCACTATATTTATTAAAATACTGCTAATTTTGCAACCGAACTAAAAATTAGAAAATAATTTTTCATTAAAAAAATATTGTCATTTCATAGTAAAAGCGTGAGGTGCATTTTACTATTTTTTCATAACTTTTCCATCATAGATATTTGCAAATATAATAATTATAACATTTAATATATTTATCACTCCCACGCTTTTTACTATGAAATGACAATATTTTTTTAATGAAAAATTATTTTCTAATTTTTAGTTCGGTTGCATATAAAAGCGTGTTTTTTAGTTTTTTTAAACTATTAATTATTTTTCATTTTTAGTTTCTGCTACCTTGACAAAATGGCGAAAAAATTTTTAATGAACAAGAGTGGCATCTGTTGGTAACATTTCAAACTTTGCTATTAAATGAAGAAGAAACACTAAAAATTTCTTCTTCATTTAATAGCAAGTTTGAAATGTTGCCAAAAGATGGCAACCTAGGTGTTGTTTTTATAATATAATGGAATTTTTTTCCTGGCGATCCAAAAAAGATAACGGGATACTGTTTGCAGATTATTGCATTGTCATGTTTCCTTAATACGTGTGCAAAGTTTCAAAGAAATCGAATAGCTGGAAGTTGGTTAAAATTAGGCGGTATTTTATTGTAATAATTGAAAATATATTTTAGTTATTACTTATCGAACTAATTTATTTAAACTTCATATTTTGCACATTGTGCACATGTGACATAATTTAATATTTAATTTGTTTGATGATTTCTTTTTTTTGCAATATTCTAGACAATGTTTTGGAAAATTTATAAAATAGTAGATACGTATTAGTTTTGAATAATTTCTACTGTGTATAACTTTTACATGTTCCATGTAATAACATTACCGCTATGTTGTTCCCTTTCGTACAGACGACGTAGTTTTAATAGGTTATAAATATTTTTCTTTTTTTTTAATTAATTGACTTGGGTAGCTAGTAGCAGGCACTTTAGTATATCTATTTCCAAAACAGTACAAAAAAGTTGTGTAGAATCACACAACTTTTTTGTACTATGCATGCACAAAAAAATATTGCGTAAGCGTAAAAGCAGACGCTTTAAAGCAACGACAAAGCGAGACCGATTCGTCGCCCTATCAGAAAATGTTTACATGCAGACATTCTTTGGCTAATCTCTACCTGCTTGTGTTCAACACACATAAATTAAAATAAAAGTATTGAGCTGGCACGACGTGTAGGATAATCCACAAGATCTTTCAAACAAATATTCAAAATTTCGTGTTGTTAATGCATATATCTAAATAATTGTAAGCGGTTATTAAAAAAACCTAATTAAACACATTTTGCTATTACCCGAAAAATGTATTAAGTTTTACACCTCTCGTAAACTTTAATACGAAGTCCTAAACCTAAAATTTTATTACTGCATTAAAGAAAAGTAATTTCGTCAACTCCTAGAGATTTGCTCCGGAAAAGTCTAAATGAATCTTGCATTTTTAAAAACAGTAAAACAAAGTGGTTTTATAAACAATTTATTTAATAAAGTGGTGTACAGTAATAACCCGACTTACGCTATCCCGACTAACGCGAATTCGAAGTTACGCGATTTAATTTTCTCATCTATTTGACAATAAACACATAAGCCTAGTTTACACCGGTAGGACCAAATTTTTAGTTCGAGGTCTATATGACGTCACGCGTACTTTATTCACTGTGTAAACACCTGAGTGTTAAAATTTGCTACTCCAATTCAGTCCGTCTCAAATGGGGGTGACCAAATATGATTTTCTTTGGTGTAAACACGTCTGTGACTTTTTTGTGGAGCTGGATTCACACAATGCATGAACAAGAGCAAGACATTGATATCATTGACTTCAATTAGAAGATCAGACATTGAAACTTAGAACAGAAGCCCTCAGTTCAATTGAAAAAGGGTTAACAATTTTGGAAAGCATAGACTCCAATGAAGAGCGCATTGTTACAAAATATAGAATAAAAATACTAGCATGCTACAAAGAGATATTACGTGAAAAGAAAGAATCATTGTCTCTTCAGACGACTTTGTTAGATTTAATGAAACCTTCTACATCAAAATGACTTTGGATTGTGTTTATAAATTTTATTAACATATTTTGTCATATTATCTAGAACTAGATACAAATTTATTTCCTAAATTATTGTTTTATTTAGTCTCCAGTTTCAATTAAACATACTTTGTATGTCTTTATATGCAAATTTTACCCCGACTTACGCGAATTTGACTTACGCGGTTAGCGCTCGGTCCCACCTATTGCGTAAGTCCGGGGTATTACTGTAGCAAGAAGAAATTTTACTAACTTTACATGTTTTGTTTTAGGTGTTTCACATATTCACCCTCTTAATCGAAATGGTAAGTATGTGGAATGTTTGTATTACTTTGAAGTAAACAAAATAAAATATCTAACAAATAAGTGTCAATTAAAAAAGTTGTGCAAGCTGTATAGTGTCAAATATACACCGCTTAAAATTTCCAAGTAATTTGGCTGTATAAATTGGGACAGAAAAACATGGTGTTATATTTGTTATGTGTTAGACATTAAATGTCATCAAACAAATGGTGGGTAGTTCTGTGGATGCATTCACTAACTTTCATTAGGTTTCTTTTCACAGTTTCTGGTTTTAACTTATAAATATTTTTAAAAAAGTTACTTAAATGACTGAATGTAGCTTATTGACCAATAATAATAATTTCATGTATTTTTTTCTTAAATTTTAATAGTATCTGTACCTAACCAAATCCCTCGGAATATTTCCCATTCTACTCTAATACAAATACAGGGTGTTTATGGATAGATTTTTCTATTTTTAAAGGTATTTTTATAAAAATTGTTGGTTTATCTTACATAATAAAATTTGCCCTTGGGTATTCGGGGTCTTTTAAAATCGCGAAAATATTACTTTAGAAAATGAAGAAATTAGAAAAATATATTGTTGAACTCACGTAATTAAACAGCATTAAAAAGTAAAAAAAAATTAAATGTTTTTTCATTAGTTATGGTTTCTAAGGAAAATTAGGCTTAATATAAAAAAATTATGTATTTTTACAATTCAGTTTAAAAAAAAGATTAATAAAATCATTAAAATTACGAAGATGTTTTATTGGCAGAAAAAGGTAAAAAATATAAAATATTAAAAAGTAAATAAAATTTCAACTTTTTATTAAATAAATCTTAACTTTTTATGTCACTGTAATCATGTGTAATAAAATATTCATAGTTTTTTTCATTGCAATAGTAAAATTTAATGGCGTAGATATGTATATTTAAGCGAATAATTTAAAAAAGGTATATATTAAATATACTGCCGTCCTACAAAAAAAACAACGTATGTAATATGGATTAGTATATGCACATATTGTGTTTTTCCATTGGGGTCTTAAAATGCGTTGTTTTTAAGAATAAGGCGTTTTAAACTTTAAAAAAATATATATTTTAAATCTTAAGTTTTTGATATTTGATTTTAATAAAATTTGGTTGTTGTATTTGTTGTAAGATAAGGTTAAGTAAGCCCTAAGTTAATTCTAATTAGTGAGGTCAGTGGTGGCGTGGAACGCACCTTAACTAATATTATTGACAAAAAAATGTACTCCACTGACTTTTCTTGCACGTTTTTTTCGATTTACACATCATCAAAAACAACTTTTTGTGTTTTCTAATATTTTTACTAAGCTTGCCTGGTTTTTATATAAAAAAATAATCGCTAAACTGTATATTTCCTATTCATTTTAGTTTTATATTTGTTTAGCAATTATGTTACAACAACAACAAATAGTTAATTAAATAATGTTTATATTTAGTTTAACAAATTTTACTAAAAATATAGTGTTTTCATAATTGAAGGCTCTAACTTAAAAAAACAAAAAATTAAAGACTCCTTTTTATAGGAACTTTTTTTATAAAATTCAGGAATACATCCTAATATTTTCCCACCAACAAAAAAACCGCTTTTAATTATTTTTTTGTGCTGATTAATCAACTTGTTCCAAAAAAATATATTTTGATTCCTTTTTTTTAATTTTCAAAGTAATATTTCTGGCGATTTTAAACAACCCCTATATTAAATAATATTTTTATTTTAGCTTTTAGCATTTAAAATAAAGAAACATTTTTTTAATGGTTCCATTCTTCCATCTTTTTAAATATTAAAAATAGAAAAAAAGGTATAGTTAAACATCTGGTTCATTAGAATGCAAAACTTTAAAAGAGCCATTTTTTTAGTAGTAGGGAAGCCCACAATGCTAAATGGGCATTTACTCCAGCATCATAGAGACTGGGTTGCAAAACTTAGATGATAAGAAGTAGGGTAGGGCGGGGCTAGTTGAGCAATTTTTCCCTTGATCGGTTATAGCTCCTCAAAGCTAAGTCTTAATGGCTTATAATGCATACTGATGGATTAGCAATTTATTCCTTATTAATAGTGTCCATAGTAATTTCTTTCTAATAAGTCAAAGTTAGGAGCTACATCTATTTTAATGTAGATAGTCAAGTATGCCCAACATACCCCATAAGTGAGGTAAGTTGAGCAAGGGTATGGGTCTAGTGGAGCACTTAGAAAGTATAGTCAAATCATGGCTTAAATGTAAGATACGTTTACAATAAAAATACATTTTGACAATTTACATATTATATTTATAATCTTATAGTGATAAAACAATAAATCTCATTAATAAAACAGCAGCGTACCTAGCTTAGCTTAAGTATTGGAATTAATATCTATAAATTTTTCTTCGTTTTTTAAACTTTTTTAGCAGTTTTATTTTGATTTTCTTGAAATGCCTTCTGTATCTGTTAAAATTGCAGCTTTTCTCTATCTTCTGTTTGATTTGGCTCCTTTTCTTCGCCTTTAGGTATGGTCGAACTATTTTCAGAGAAAATTGAAGTTAGATAGGTCAGCTTGTTTTCTTTGTTGCTTGTACAAAGTTCGGGTTGCAGCCTCTTTTAAATCTTGAGAAGACTTTAGTAGTCTTACTGTTATAAGTCCGTATCCTAAAAAATAAAAAAATAAAACATTTTATACTTAAAACCGTGGAGTTAGTTGGGCAACTGTAGCTCAACTAACCCCAACCTGAATTAAAAGTAAATTTATTTAAAAATCGGTTAAAAGAATATCCAAAATCTTTATACATATTAAAACTGCAATAAATTTACTTAAGATTAACACCTACCTGATTGAGAACACATTTAACTATCACAGATAAAATTTTCCGGCTTGCAATTATTTTACTTTTTAATCACAAAATAAACAATACACACGGATACTTTTCTCGATTGCCGCGTCACCACTAGTGGTCGCACAATGAGTTACCCTCGCGCAACCGCTTCTTTATACTATTTGATGCTTTTGCGTGTGGTCAATAGTTTTTAAGATATTTTGATTGCCCAACCTACCTCTATGCTCAACTAGCCCCGCCCTACCCTACTTAAGTTCACACCATATGAAAACCTTTTTTATTATTAAGTTTATTTAAAAATGTTATTCCTAATAAAAGTTCTGCATGGTCTAAAACCCAAAATGCAATAACCGAATATTAATTTTTTGCATTGGTATACGAGGTATATTATATAAATAATGCTCAAGAGAAAACTATCTTTTATTTTTATGTCAAGAAAAAAAAGATGTTTAGAATTAAAAAGAATTACATTTAAATTTGCAAGCTTGTTTATTTTGAAGCAACTTTTTTATTATTTCATGCGGTAACCAGAAAGCACATTGTAGCAGGAAACAAATTTGAAAAATGTTTGCTTTAAATAAACCATATTGTGACGTATAATTTTAAATATACATATGGACACTTTCCGTCACTTGGGCAAATATACCATATGGAACTATCTTCTTGGGACAATGGGACCGGTGGACCATCAAAACTAACTTTGCATTTTTTAGGACCAACTTAACTTATTGAACTAACTTAATTTAGTACGGGCATACCCCCCACTAGGGATAGCCCGTACGGGGCTTAACTAAAACTTTAACTTTGTACTTGACTTCACTAACTACTTCTTATCTAATCTCATGTCTCTCTAATTTCTTTCTCTCCCTCTTTAAATATTAAATTTTCCAGTGTTTGTTTTGCATTTCTACGCAACCCAGTTTGTTTAATGTTTTTATTTTATTATTATAAGAGTAGCCTAGAAAATTGTTTAATTTATACTTTAAAAACCTTGACACCTCACGTATATCTTTATTTAGCAAAATTCCCAAAAATGTATATTTTTAAAATTCCCAAAATGTATACTTATTTATACAAGGTGTTCATAATATTGCATATTTAAATGTTATTTTTAATCCTTAACCTCTTTCATTTATAAAAATTTTCAATATTATGAAAAATAAATATATGTACTTTCTTCTTGAGCAAAATTCATATTCTTGACATTCCTCGTATACCACTTTAAAAAATAATATCTGATTATTGAACTTTGGGTTTTAAACCATGCAGAACTTTTATAGGGAATACCTTTTTTCGTAATATTAATAATTAAAAAGTTTTCGCTATGGTGCGCATTTAAGCAGACACGTTGTATAATGTACAGCTATTTATCGGAGGGAAAAGCAGCTATGGCTTTTTAAATATGGTAAAAAATACTCTTATTATTTGGGCTTGTGGAAATTGTTTGGATCGTATCGGATTATATTTTTTCGTTATTCTAAAATTATTTTCTTTAAAATAAAAAAAAATATAGCCACGCTCGGGAATGTAAAAACTCTTAAATTGACAGAACTTACCCTATCTTAATCTGATGCTCTCAAACATTTCTAATGGATATATTTTTGTTTTTTATGATCGGCCCTGTATACGGAACTCATATTTGGTGGAGGTACTTTTACAAGGTAACTTCTGGTATATTAATCTGCTGCGCTGTAGTAAATCCCGAAATTCCCTCTTGGGCTTCCCTACCATAGCAGGGTTAATTTGTTTCTAAGAAAGCAAAATTAAGTCCTACGTACAATAACTGCTATTAAGTGTTAAATAGAGTCATCTAAACAATTAAAGCGCCAATCGCCAATTTCCACCTAAGTTTTTAAATTATTTTTCTAATTACAATAACAATGTTCTAATGGAAACAGCATGCAGATTCAATAAAATCCATTTCCCTCTATTCCCGTAACCTCGGGCGTTTATTTAAATTAAACGGTCGGCATTTGTCTGGTTTTGGTTATATTACCCGCACTAATGGGATTTTCAATTTTCTTCTGTTTTCTCCTTGCGATTAATTTTTATTTTAAGGAATATAAATCATACGTAAGGATTTATCCTTTATGAATATTTAAATATTAGAAGAAGAAAAATATTTATATTTGTTTGTGTGGTGGGCTGCAAAGGCGTAAAGTAGGGTGGGGGTGGCAAATGGGGTAATTAACCCCTCACCCCTTAGAAACGATAAAAAATGTTGTAAGTTGTTTTATTTGTTATCTGCAATATGTTATTCTAGTCGCAAAGCTTAACCTTTCTATATAAAAGAAAGGTCATTCGCCTATTTTTCAGTAATTATTTACTTATCGGACACCACCCTAATTTTGTTTATTTTTGGGATTTTTGGGGCTCTAATTACAAACCCATAATTTTTTTGTTGGACATGTTTGGTTTGAGATATCCATTTTTAAAGTTGAATAAAAAACTAACCTAAACTCATTATATTTCCCTTCTTTGTTGCATGCAATTCTTGAGTTTTCCGCTAAATTGGCATTTTCACCCCTTAAGCACTTAATTTTCTACTTATTTTACCCGTTTTTTTCATAAAATTGCAAAGCTTTACTTTTAATCACAGTAGCCTTTTTACGTCTGATGATGAATATTTTTCAAGCAAAACGTTGCCGCCTAAAATATTTTTTACTTTCGTAATAGGCGGCCCAAAAAACCCTGTATGCCAAACATCATGACAGTCGGCGTGGTGTCTATGTACACAATTCTTTATCTTTTCTATCGATACTTCGATCACTTTGTTAACGAAATCAGGGATGCACTGTATAGAATTTTGATAGATTCTGCTACATGTTTTAGATCATTTGCCTCATGTTTAGTCCACTTTGTTATTTCTTTGTTAAACAATAGGCGGCAAGCTCTGAGTCACCGCGGAATCATTTGCCAAGCCCTTATGTTCATATGAAGTTTTTTCTTATTTTTGTTTTAAAAATCACTTCTAAAAGTTTGTCTCTAGTGTTACTGGAAACCCTATATTATCTTATAATTTATTATCCCATACATTTCCTACCTCACCGCTTTATCTCATGTTTTCTGGTCCTCTTGACATATTTTTCCGTATTATTTTACTATAAAAATTCAAAACCTTTCCGGTTTTTAGAGGATTCTGTAGCAAAATACGTTCTGCTTCGTTCGAGGCATTATCTGGCTATTGTTTTAAATATCAAAGCTCCTGCTGGAAGGCTTCGACTGTAGGATAGCCTTTGTTTCCTGCACTTACGCCGCCTCTTACTTTGGGCATGCATCGTACTTTTTTCGAGAAGAGTATGCGAAAAAGCTTCTTTATTTAGTTTTTTTTTTACAATGAAAGCTTTACTAGGACATTATTTATTAAGAACCATAAAGTTTTAAATACACAATATCTGGAGCATCGTGTTTAAACTTAAGCAGTTAAGTAGTAGTTGCTGGATTTTTTAAAATAAAAATAAAACACTTTAAAAAAATAATTCCGCAAAATCTTTTGTATGTAATTTTACAAATTTTAATTGTTAAAATGTGTTAAACACTATTTATAATTAAAATTTTTCGAAGAAAAAATATTATTTTATGTCACTTAAAAAGAAATTACTAAATTTCAACCTTTATTTGTAGATACAAATAAGATTTTAATATCCTTGATAACGTGCGAATTAAACGAAATTAACAAAACCTTTAGTAAAGGCTTCCCGGATTTTCTTGCAATTGCAGGATATCTTAATTATTGATATTTCGAAAATATAGCCATTCGTAACACGTATTTAGTTAATTTTTTAAAATACCGACAATTTGTGTAGGTAAAGGTATTACCTTTATATTTAAGGGTTATAAGGTACTCGTCTGTAGCTTTAAAATGATGTGCCCCGAGATCCCCTTTTTAATTTATTTATTTTTTCAAAATGGCGCCCAACTCTGGGTTTGACATACATATCTGTCATTTTTTGCCTAAATTTGGTTTATGCTTTTTTACTTGGGTCCTCAAATTTTCATAATAAAATACCGCACAATTCAAAAGAATAGGACAGACTGACTTTAGATAAGCACAAAATATTTTTAAAAGCTTCTATCCGACATAGTTTATTAATCTAAAAACACACACGGTGTTCCATAAAAAAACATATGTTTAGTTATATATCTGAAAAAATTGTAAAATATTTCTTTTAACTTTTGTTACTTTTGTTTTGAATTTCAAAACAACTGAAGTACGAGGGAGTTAAAAAAAAATTGAATATTGCTCTTTATGTCAAATACAAAAAAAGCTTTACAAAAATATTTGTCATCTTTTGTTTCATCAAAAATTAGCAACACTTTGCGAAAGCGCAAGTCTCTATATCTAAGAACAACCATGATACCCTTTTTTACCTATTTAATAAACCTTTCATTTTATTACCGTAAAAGAACAATTTCCGATATTACTGAAAGGGCCACAAAAATTACTTTTAACAGTAAAGAACTTCAATAATTCAAACGGAAACCGCTACCCTAATCCTTAAATTTTACTTAACCCTTATTTCTAAATCTTTTTTGTCAGGTATATCCCATCTCTAAACCTAAAAGTTTTAAGTTATTGAAAGTCAAAGGTTTAAAAAAATATTTTCTTTGGTGTTGAAAAGGCAGCCTAGCGTTTTACTATTTGTATCCTGATTAACTGCTCTCCGACTTTGGCGCTTCCCTTAGGCATTGTATTTGATCTTTCTATGAGCACTGGAGTATTTCCTGGTTTATGGAAAACAGCAATGGTTACACCACTTTACAAAAGTGGTGACAGAGATGATGTTACTAATTATCGTGGCATATCTGGTTTGTGTTGTATTGCAAAGGTCTTCGAATCCATGGTAACTGACTATCGGTTCTCTTTCTTTAGAGATATAATTACACATGCTCAACACGGTTTTTTTCCTGAAAGATCCTGTCAAACCAATTTGGTACTGTATACTAACTTTTTCTGCTGTGCTCTTAATTCTGGATTGCAGGTTGATTCGATGTATTTTGACTTTCAAAAGGACTTTGACAAGGTAAATCACGATATATTAATCCTAAAACTTGAGCGTTATGGAATAAGTAATCCACTACTATCCTGGATCAGTAACTATCTTCGAGACCGAACCCAAATAATTAAGTTCTGTAATAGGAAATCCAAAGAGATAAAGGTGTATTCTGGAGTGTCTCAGGGATCTCATTTGGGTCCTTTTCTTTTCCTTATTTTCATAAACGACCTATGCTCAATTTTCAAAAACAGCAGATTTCTTCTGTTTGCCGATGACTTAAGGATATTTTACAACATAAATTCAGAAGTTGATTGCATATTATTACAAAACAATATAGATTCTTTAAATAGTTGGTGTATACAAAATCAAATGGCATTAAACATTTCCAAATGTAACAATATATCCTTTACGTGAAAAAAGAATCCAGTAAACCATGATTATTTTATTGGAGATTCTAAGTTAGGTAGAGTTTCTCTGATTCGTGATTTGGGTGTTTTGTTTGATAGCGAACTGCGATTTACTCTACATATAGATTATATCATCGAGAAAGCATTTAGAATGGCAGGGTTTGTTATGCGACAGTGCTGGGACTTTAAGAACGTCGAGACACTTAAAACAATATATTATACACTTAGAGTACTGTTGTGGTGTCTGGTCCCCTATGTATAATGTGCATATCAAAAGAATTGAGCGAGTGCAATCAAAGTTTACGAAATTTTTATTGTATAGGACAGAGGTTACCAATATTTCCGATATTCCATATCCGGAACAACTAAGGTTAACAGGCCTACAGAGCCTGCAGGATCGACGTGTGCAGCAGGATTTAACATTTGGGCATAAAGTTATTAATAACTTCGTCAACTGTTCCGAACTCCTGAGTTTGTTTACTTTTAGGGTCCCCCTTCGCTCTACAAGGCAGACAGATTTGTTCTTCTTGAACCCTATCAGAACAGACATAGGTAGTAACGACCCAATTAGGGGGATTATGAGATTGTTAAATGGATTACCAATGGAGTTAAACTTTAACTGCCCTCCGGTTAAATTTAAGAAGGTCATTAGGGCCGTCGTTACAACAACGTTTGATGGGCAGTATTTCTCGTTAACTTTTGTGTATTTTTATATTTTTTTTTACTGTGTTTTTAACTATGTAGGTATACTTTTTTAATAATGTTTTTTCTTTTAATTATTTGATTTTCATGTTAGTTTTTAAAGTCTTTGTTTCTTTTTACTTCTGTGTTTTTGTGAGGTTTTTCGCTTCATCTGGAGTAATTTTTATATTTATCATCGGTTTTAACAATTATTTGTTTTATTTTTTGTTTGTTATTGTATTTTAAAGTATATACCTTTTTAAGGTTTTTTTGTACTATTTGGGCACTGCCTGTAATGTAGGTTTAAATAAATAAATAAATAAATTATGTAGTAGGTAAAAAAACTATTGGTTTTAAAGATAGGATATAATTAACAAAAAATATTGAGAAATAAGTGTTAAGAGTAAATTTAAGGCTTAAGATAGTAGTTTCCTGTGCTTTTTACTGTAAAAGTTAGCTTTAATTATGCATAATATGTACTAAAACTTAGTTTGTTATCTTATCATTTTGTTATTTGTTTTTAATAACTGTTAAATAAAAGATAAAACGTTCACACAAATACCCAGTGCCATAAAAATAGAGCAATACTGAAACCTCCTTTTTATAAGTTGTTAACATTTTGTAACACCCTGTATAGATCTAATATAGTAAAAATTAATAAATATCCTAGGGTGTTTGTTTTAGCCACAAGTATACTTAAATAGCCATAGAATCAACACTGGCCATATATCATAACTCGCATATGGGCCTACGGTTTTGTATAATTGGGGTCTAAAATTTACAGTTTTGCGAAGGAATTTAACCCTTCTCACAAAGGGTGAAACTGATGGTCGCATCCCCGATTATTCTGTCAAAAGGGCTTTAGTTTTCCACTAAATAATAATTTTCGTATTAATTTAGTTTCCCTTCAAAATTGTTTTAAGGCTGAGTAAATATGAAAGTAATATGAAATAATGGTACGGAGAATTTATTTAAAGGGGATTATTAAATTTAAAAATCGTATATTATCACTAAAATTGTCTTTTATCGTTATTAAGAAATTAACCGTTTGCAAATCTTAGAAAAACATGGTAAGCAAATATTGACGGTGTCAAAAGTCCGGGGTTACTTTGACCTAAGTATTTTATTTTGGAATTTTTAGTCCTCTTTAGATGTGCCACGTCGTGCCACCTCAAAATTTCCTTGGAAAATTTTTAACTGTTTCCTGTTAACATAAACATGGTGTCCAAATAGGTAAGGTTAAAAATAAAAGGGGTGATAGAGTGAGCCAAAATAATGTTAGCACTTTACATTAAAAAAGTTCACGCTTCGTTAGGGAGATATTAACCTTTAAAGTTGGTACTAAAAAACCTATTTTAATTATAACCTTAAAAATATTGCCTCAGTACTAATAAAATCATAGTAATATTTCTTTCCATAGGTAAACGGCTGTTCAGTAAGTCGGAGTTTTACAGGGTGCGACGATTTTTTTTATTTATTTAATGTGTATGTATTTTTAAGACTTGTGACTAATTCGACATTTTTCTGTGACCTTTTAGTTTTTTTATCATTTTTGTTCAAAGAAGATATCCCTTATTTAAATCAATATCTTGGCCCATTTTTTTTATAAAATTACATTTTAAATCCAGACATTTTGTATCTAATAAAAAATTTCCATTTTTTTTTAAATTATTGAAATGTGGTAAAATTATTAAACACAGTGTTTATGAGCTCCTTTAACTTAATATTATAGTTAAAAACTGATTTTAAAAAGTTTACCATATTTTAATAATTTTTGAAGAAAGTGGAATTTTTATTACTTAAAAAATGATAGTTTGTCTGGACTTGAAAATCGATTTTATGAAAAAGCGGTTCAAGACATCGATTTAAATAAGGTATACCTTTTTGTACAAAAATGATAAATGGATTAAACGGTCAAAGCAAAATATCGAATTTGTCACCAGTGTTAAAAATGCATACATTAAATGAAAAATTATCGTCGCACCCTATATAATACCGACTTACTAAACAGCCGTTTACCTATGGAAAGAAGCAATACTATAAGGTTATTCAGTAGCCCAAATACCATTGGTTTTGTGGCAACAATTCAAGTTATAATTAAAAAGTTTTTTATACCAACTTTGAAGTACTAGCATTATTTTGGCTCTATCATCCCTATTATTTTTGACCTTAACTTTTCGTATAATTTTACCACAACAACTACGATGTGATATACAAGGTGGGCCAAACAGAGACGTCCAAAATTTAAAAAATTGTTATTAAGGACAAAAATAATGACTAATGGTGAAAAAAGTAGGTAAATTATTTTTAGTTAGAAAGATGCAAAAATCCGTCTTAAACATGAAATAAAGTGATTTAATTTTTTTCTCGAAAATTAAGCAAGATACAAACAAATATAAAGAAAAAAACATTTTATAATTGACTGCTTAATTTCAAAATTATAAAAACTATTAATAGTCAGTGGCGTACATTTTTTTGTCAATAATATCAGTGAGATTGCCTCTAGCGCCGCCGTTGGAATTTAAAATTATTGTCTAGTTAGTGCTAAAGTAGCATCGCGTTGGATTATATTAAACATAGTTGTCCAATTTCAAAAAATCGACTAAAGAATCTTTTATTAAAAAACCAACTATTTTTTAAAAGTTTAATACCCTATATCTTCGAAACTCAAAATAATTTACATACTTTTTTTTCACCATTAGTCATAATTTGTCCTTAATAAAAATTTCTTAAATGTTGGACGTCTCCGTTTGGCCCACTCAAAATATTTCTATTTATATTTAACTTTTTGCTCGGCTATCTTGCATATTGTGAACACCCAGTATAAAATAGCAGACGTTTAATTAGGTCACCTAATATTCAGAAAAAAATAAACCAATCTTTAACTAAAACAAAAGAAAAATCGCAATATGTGATATATTTTAAACTCTGCCCAAGTTAGATATTATTATGCAAAATTTTAAACATTACGCGTAATATCGCGTTTTCTATACAGGTATTGGATAAAAGGAAATTTTTAAGGTTAAAATTATGTTTTATTGCCTTTTAACTAATAGCTGCACAAAAATGCGGTACTATGCAGGGATCACGATTTTAAATTTTGCATTTATGTTACTTAGACATAGTAATAAGCTAAAATGTTTAATTATTAAACAATTTCACATTATTTATTAAATAAATCTACAGGTTCAAGTACGTTTAAACATCAAAACAAACAAATTTTATATTTAAACACAAGACGACTTAGTAAAAATACGTTTAATATAGACTTTAAATCTTGGTGCTCATCTTCGACTGCTACATATTAAGAAGAGGTATGTTTGCCTTGTATACTATTAGCTGTTAAAATTGTATTTTATTTGGTTCTAAAGATAATTAATACTATTTTTTAAAGTGATTTTAATAAAAGTGACAAATTTGGTCCACAAAAAATACGTAGCCACATTATTTAAATGAATGCGCAATTTATCTCTAAGTGTCATGCCTGATTTCGTTAAAGTCTGCATTTACACTGTTCCAGCTTGTTACGTATTAAAAGTCAATATCATCACGTAATAGAAACGGTAAAATATTGTTTAGCCATTAAACAATACTCTCTCTCGCTCTGTCCTTATTTTAACAACGTTTTTATGTTCTTACTTGTTTCTTAATCACCAAAGTCTCACCACAGCAATTTCTGAGAGTCAAAATTTTCAGAGAGAGAGTCAAGGATTGACTAACCAGAACTAAAAATAAATGTGCTTGCAAAATGGTATTAAAATAAGAATAAAGATGGACTGTTTTTAGCACTCCGTATAATTTAAATTAATTTACACAATTAGCTATTTATTTAGGTAACACATTCTATTGTACTTGTATATTGCTATTAAATTTATAAAGGGAACTGATTGATAATAATTTTAATTTTATTGTATTTAAATAATTTTAAAATAGAATAAAAAAATAATAAATTTTCCTAAAGAATTATTTATTGTATCTTGTTTTTCTAATTCCTTAATGCTACATTATAAAGGGTGGTCCAACCAAAAGGCACGATGTCAATTGTAAAAAGTTTTCAGATAAATTTATTAATATTTTTTATTATGATAGAAGTATCTATGACACTTATGTGTAAAACAAAATATTGACCCAATGCTCGCCACGGCTTTGGTGGCATACCTGTATCCGACGTTCCATATTTTTATAGACTCGGAGACATAATTGGGTTTTAAAGTCGTTAATGTACCGAATTGTCTCATTATTAGTGAATTTATTAACAATCAGAATTGCCGCATTTGGGCAAATTGGTGTCCAAGGGTAATTGTTGAAAAACCGATGCATCCACAAAAAGTGATTGTTTGGTGCGATTTACGGGCTACTATATTTTCAAAAATGAAGTGAGCCAAGCAGTTTCGGTAATTTTTGTAGCTAGAAATTAAGAATATGAATATGGACGATATCTGGTTTCAACAGGATGGTGCCACTTACCACATAGCCAACAAAACGACGGCTTTTTTACTTGAGAAATTAAATAGCCGTGTAATCTCATTTCGTGGCGATGCTAATTTGCCACCATAATCATGTTTCTTTTAACCTTTGGACTTCTTTCTTTGGAAATAAATAAAGAAAAAAGTGTACGTCAATAAGTCAAAAACAATTCAAGACCAAAAGGATAGGATAATTTGGTACATTAAGGACAATGAACCTCAATTATGTCTCAAAGTCATTGAAAATACGGACCATCGGATAGAGGTATGCCACCGAAAGTGTGGCAAGCATTTGGCCGATATTTTGTTTTCCTTCTATTTTTGATCCTTCTATCATAATAAAAATATTAGGAAAATTATCTTTTTGTTTTATATACAATTAACATCGCTAGTTTTAGTTGGACCAACCTTTATAATACATATACATACTTATATGAAAAAATATTTTATTTCACAATTTTACATAAGAGACATATTTTTTAAATAAATATTCAACATTTACAATACAATATTAGTAACAATAATGCAACACGACAGAGTTTCAAAAACGATTTACAATTTATTAAATTATGATACGCATTTCTAATATATCTAACAAATTATATTTTATTAAATCATAAAAAAATATTTAATGTTATAAAAAGTAATTTTAAATTTTAATTAGAAAAAACAATGGTCTTAAAGGTGTTTTCCTTTGAGAACAATTTTACCTACAGCGGTTTAATTTTCTGAAGCGCACAAAAAGTATATATTTATACAATTTTAAAACATTAAATAATGTTCTTTTAAGACTTTAATTTTTAAAATTACATTGCAAGATAAATTAAACAATGCTCAAACACCACAGAAGTATTTTATGTTTTTCGAGTAATTTAACAAAAAGATTTGACAGACAGTCCGAATTATATAACAGACGTAAACACGCTTCGTGGTTTTCAGTGTATGTAAGAGCTTAGTGAGCTTAAAGCATTAGTTTCCTTTTGGATGAGTTTCATTAGTTTCAAACTATTTTAAACTACTGCTACGTATTACCTGAGGGACTGCTTATATTTTGAAATTAATGTAGTGTTAATTACCATGGCTTTTGAAATGGAGTTTAGTAGTCGTTGTGTACCTTTTGGATAAAGTTATATTTGTTTAAAATTAGGTAAACAAGGTGTACAAAACTAAATCCGAGTAAATTTAAAAATTTATGGGAAATGAAATATTCTGAATAACTTTAACATTATTGTTATTTTCTTAAGAGACAAGAAGTGTTTGTTTACTAGCAGTACACAGCTGCGGATTAAGGCGTGTTGCCGCGCTAGGCCTGTTTTAATAATCGCCTTTTTTTAAAGAAATAAATTTTAATAATTTTTGTCAGGTATAATTGTTCAAATATACCTTATTCTATTAACGTAAAATTTTTAAATAAAGTTACTAAACAGTACAGATAAACAAGTGATAAACAATTAAACAAATATTTTTGTTTAATTGTTTTCGGCTTTCATCCGTACAAAAGCATTAATTATATCTTTATAATTTATTTCTTGGAGAAGTTGAGCTTTAATTAATAGTAATTCATGCATTATCATTATCATTTATATCATTAATAATCATTAATCATCATCATTATCATTAATAATCATTAAAAGTATTAAGTACTACTGCACATTATTTGCTACAAAAACGAAGCGAGTTTTACTACAACGTGTACCTGGGGCCAATAGTGCTACATATTGTAACTGTGTAGGTTACAATTGCATAAATATTTACCAGATTTTTTTTCCGTGTAGTTCCTGCACTGATGTTTTAGAATGTTTAACAATACAAGGAAAAGAAATAGTTTTAAGCGAGACAACATTATCACCGATATTACGAGGTCACCCCTTGCCCGAAAAATATTGGTATTAGTTTATTTTAAGTGTATTATTATTTATTTAACGTTTAACGCTATAGGTATTTCAATGGACAAAAGAGAACATACCTAAAATTAAACGTATTTATTTGCTACTAGTCTAAGATACTAATAGAAAGGAACCTGCACCCATCTCTTTACCAAGTAAAAACTTTATTATATTAAATATAGTATTTACACAAAGGTATTGCTCTAAGGGTGCCTATAAAATTATAGTATAGTATTTTTATTTATTTATTATTTATCATAAAGCATAAATTTCCCTCGATTTTAAAAAAGAACGTTTTTTAGTTTCCTTTAAAAACCAAAAATAAACATATTATCCGAATTGTAGATATTTTTTGCAACGAAGTTTATTGCATCATTTTGAAAAAAGTCCCGTAAGTCCAATCCTGTTTAAATCTATTTGACTAAAATTGACGAACCTAGAGAAAACATATCTACCTATTAGCCCCTTAATAATGAAAAGATGGGCGCAACAGATAAAATTTATTATTAGTTAAAAAGTGTGCAAGTTTAATTTGGCCCACACTATACCGGGTGATGCATCGCCGGGCGGGACATAGGAAATCCCATGTAATTTTTAATGGGGTCAATTATTGGCTTTCCTAATTATTTTAGAGAAAAATTTTATTAAAGTTTATTGAAGAGCATGCAAATCTACGTCCATGGTAAAAACTTTAGATTTTTCAGTTAACCCGTTTGCTAGTTAGATGCTAATATATTTTTAAAAATTGTTACAGTATTATCGCCTCATATTTATGAACAACAATAAAAATACCAGTTAGCGTGACAAAATTTTGAAATTTTGTGCTTTATTATTATCAAAAAATCGTTCAGTGAAAAGATTAGCCATGAGTTATACTACTGAAGAAAAAGTATTGATGATTAAATGGTACTATCAAGGAAATAGTTACCAAAGTTGTCAGACATGTTCGCTGCTCAATATCCGAATAGACCGATACCCGGAAAATCAACAGTCGATAGGACTATTAAAAAATTTGTGACCAAAGGCACAGTGATAAATATTTGCAGATGTAAAGCTAGGGAGTATCAATGCTTTTAATGGAAATGTTATTGTTCTACATCACACCATAAATTGGCCAGCCAGGTCTCCTGATATTTCGCCAAATGACTTCTTCCT
Organism: Listronotus bonariensis; assembly: GCA_014170235.1. Taxonomy (NCBI): domain Eukaryota; kingdom Metazoa; phylum Arthropoda; class Insecta; order Coleoptera; family Curculionidae; genus Listronotus; species Listronotus bonariensis. The sequence goes on from JACEGR010005921.1 coordinate 54,107, forward strand.
CTGGAGCCATTTAAAAAGCATGATTTACAAGGATAAAAATTACTCTAATCTAAATGAGTTAAAAAATGCTATTTCTGCAGAATGCGATAAAATTTCAATTTACCAGTTAGCCCATGTAAGAAGACAATTTTATGAACGTCTGGGTTATTGTCTAACAGTCAATGGAGGAATATTTGAAAATTTTCTTAAATCTTAAGTTTATTTCCAACATATTAATTATTGAAATAATAATAGATAATAATTTATTGAAGCATGTAAATATTATAAATGCCATAATTTCTTGAAATTTTTTACTCTAGTTTAGTTTAACTTAACTTAATTCGTTTGTATAAATACAACTTTAATCTTTTCACTGTACGATTTTTTGATAATAATAAAGCACTAAATTTCAAAATGACAACGTTATGTCACGCTAACTGGTATTTTTATTGTTGTTCATAAATATGAGGCGATAATAATGTAACAATTTTTAAAAATATATTAGCATCTAACTAGTAAACGGGTGAACCGAAAAATCTAAAGTTTTTACCATGGACGTAGATTTGCATGCTCTTCAATAAACTTCAATAGAACATTTCTCTAAAATAATTCGGGAAGCCAATAATTGACACCATTAAAAATTACATGGGATTTCCTATGTCCCGCCCGGCGATGCATCACCCGGTATAAAATATATAGTATAAATAGTTTTAATCCTGTAACCAGGTGGGTGCATGTAGGTTCCTATTCAGATCTTAGACTATACATTTAGGCAGTCAGTGGGTATTCGTTATAAAATTATTAATAAAAAGTTAAAGTACCACTTAAAGTTTAACACTTTAAAGTGGACAGAGATATGACTGCCCGAAACGTTGTGTGAATAGTTATAAATAACGACAATGAAGTCCGAAACTCCTCTAGTATTACTAAAAATGGTTGTATGTCCCACATTTTATTTTCCACAAAACTCTTTAAAGGTCAGTAATTCTCATGGCTTATTGCACTAATATTAAAAAAGATTATTTAATTAATAAAACAACTAGACTTGAGCTTCGTCCTAAAGATATAAATCTGTGTCCCCAAGGAATAATTATTATGGACTTAAAACGTTTAGAAGGCAATCTCATTTCTTAATTAGATTCGGTGGCTAAGGATTACGGTAAAATAAAATTTCTTCTTTACTTAATCCACTTAAAGAGCTTTGCTACCAGGCAAAATTTTTGCTTCTTTTCTGTGCTTTGTCTTTACTACAGGGTTTTAAATCATTATTTTTTAATTATTTAAGATTTTTATTATATATACAGTGAACTGCATAAACTCTTGCACAAATCCAGATAAAATGCAGGGTATTATTTATGCACAGAAAAAAATGTCTTGTTTTAAGGAAATACAAGGGTTTAAAAATATGCTTTTTTTGAATACGTGTGCTTTTAAATCAAGATTTATTTCTTACTTTAAAATATTAGTGACTCTTATACTGGGAAAAAATACTTTAATTCATGTCTTTAATTTAAAAGAAATTCTTTAAATTAAAATAGAGAGAGAGAACATCAGAATCAAGAAATGAAATATCAATATATAATCTAAATATCTAAATATGTTTTAAAATTTTAAACACAAGAAATTAAATGTTTCTATAAAAAAATTTTATGCATTTCCTTTTAAAATTATAGGTTCTTATTTTGAGAACCTATACCTAAATCTTTAACCTTCATGTCAAAGAAACAATTTCTTTAATATAAGTATTCACTGAATTATACTTTTCAGTAAGGTATCAAGGGTACGATTATATCCTACTGTCAAACAACGAAAGATTTTCTTATAAGATACTCTTGCTATTCGTGTTATTCAACCTGGACCTGAAACAGCCAGTTTGCTAAGTCCCATGCGGTTCGGCCAAACGCATCACTGGAAAAAAGATCTCGGGGAATAACATGATAAGCAGGAATTTCTCTCCTAACTGTCGACAAAGATAACATTTTAGCACACTCATATAAAGAAAACGGTTCTTTAATTGAATACCGTGCAAATATGTTTAGCCAAATTTATGAATACCTCGATATGAGAGTTTTTAGTTTTTAACTGAATGCATAGTTCTTTAATGTAGACCCATTGGGATCACTAAATGAAATAAGGGTGTTTTTTATTACAAAGGCGCTTTCTTTTGAATTAAGTACACAAAGCTGAAAACATATTATGCTCTGTTTGAGATCCTATTTTTTTAACAAGTATGACAATTCTCTTAAATGAAATCTAAGGCTTTTGTTTGAAGATATCTTTTTTTTCAGTGGAGTATAAAAGGTGTAATTTAATTGATAGCTAAAAATACATGGTATGATTTCTCAGCTTATTTCAGGAAGAAAAGTGTAAACTAACATATGTTCTAAACGTCTTAACTTTTGAGATACAGGGTGTTAAGTTTTCAAAAATCAAAAATTTTCAAAAACATTTATTTTTGCAAAAACTGTTATACTTATTTTTGTTACATAATTGCTAATAAAAAATTATAAAACCTAATTTTTAAAAGAAAAAGATTCCGCAATTCTTCTTTTATGGTCTAAAAATATGCAATTAAGTGAATTTTATTTTTGTCTCTTAAACTAACTAAGATACGAAAAAAATTAAGAGACATAAGAGATGAATTTTTATTTGCTTAATCTAAAGAAAGCACAAAAATTTAAACACACATATACGCAGTCAATGGCGTACCGTTTTTTTGTTGGAAATATTCCTTCAGTAGCCTCTCGGACGCCACTGGACCTATTAAATGTAATTAAGTTAGTGATAAATTATCCCCTTAATGTCATTGTTACTATTGCTAAATTAAAAGAAAATTGGGTAATAAATAGTTAAGATATTTAAAAATAATTATTTTTTTTTTGAAATTTTAACACTCTGAATTTCACAAGTTAAGTGGTTTACGACATATGTTTAATGAACTTTTCTTCCTTAAATAAGCTAACGAATTATACCATGTATATGATGCAACACGAAACACATTAAATTGTGCATTAGAGAAAATGTGAAATCCAAACTAAAGAATTTACCAATAAGAGCGTCAGAACTTTAAAATGTTACTGTAGCAACATTACTTAGAATTTTGTCCCCAAACTGTCATAGGTGTGTGCAGTAGTGTCTGGGAAGTTATTATGGAGAGATACATGATTCCACATGGAAATTATTAAAAAATAATTACATTAATAAAATGTATCATCAGAATGCAGCTTATTTCGAAAAATAAGCTGTATGTGCTGAAATGTGAACTGACAGTCAAGGTCAGGTGATCTCTTAAGTCTAGTTCATAAGCTTGCGAAATGCGATTTGCGAATCGTGTTCTGATTGGTCAATTTGTAACGAAACATTCGAAAGTCGTTACAAATTGACCAATCAGAACAAGTTTTGCAATTCGCAAATCGCATTTCACAAGCTTATGAACTAAGCTTTACCCTTGGATTATTTTCTGTGGGGCTACCTTAGATCTTAGGTTTACGAGGATAGGCCACGAACGATTTGCGACTTTAAGCAAAACATCACACGCACTATTACAAATTTACCTGGTGATATGATTGAAAATGTAATCAGAAGTTGTAGCCACAAAAATCCATTTAACTAAAAAAGTGAAGAAGGACATTAAAATAATAACATTTTCAAAACTTATTGTCACACATTCCTTCTTTTATTAAAAACAGGAATTACTTACATTTTACTTGTGGTTATTGCTTTGTGCCATTTGCCATGTGGAATCATGTATCTCTCCATAATAACTTCCCAGACACTACTGCACACACCTATGACAGTTTGGGGACAAAATTGTAAGTAATGTTGCTACAGTAACATTTTAAAGTTCTGACGCTCTTATTGGTAAACCCTTTAACTATAAAATTATCCATGTTCTCTCGTATCAGTCTTAGACTAGAAAACGTAATTTTTAAGTGTAAAGTGCCTGTATTTTTATAATATCGCAAACTTTTATAGAGAAATGTTTTTTAACATTAAAAATAAGATTTAAACATGCAAACTTGTTTATTTACAGTAAAAGATTTTTTTGTTTTTAAGCGACAACGTTCAAAATTTCAGTGTGGACACTTGGGCATACTTTTTTAAAACACTGACATTTTTAAAACCTAATAGCGTAGATGTACCGTTTGTTGCCACTTTAGGCAATTGTGTAACTTTACAAAGAATTAAAGTACCCTACATGAAGTATGCAATAACAAAATATGAGTTAATAACATCGTTAATGTATGTATATATAAATTTATTAAATGTTTAATTTAAATATTGTATTTAATTTTTTACTTTTATTTTTTAACTTAATTTTAACTTGACAACGTTCTTTTTAAATAAGATTTTTTGGGTTTTTTTTTGTTTCAGGCTACCGGCCAGTTTATAGGGGTCAATAGGGCTGAACAAGGTCCGCTCGTATACCCCGGGACTAGGACCGCAGCGGTCCCATTCGTTCTAGATAGATTTTTTGCGTGTACCCATTAAATAAATGCATTTGCTTTACCAATATAGAGCATATCTTTAATTACTAATTACTTGCTTTTACAAACCATAACTTTACATGCACAAAGCAAAGCATATTATCTATGTCAATTATTTTAAAAATTTAAAAAGCTTCTGTGTTCATTCTTTTGTTTTGTGCATTTTTAATGTCTCCCACTCGGAGCTTGCAATCGAGTTTTTTTCAAAGTGATACACAAAAATGCGCTGTTTAACTTTTTAAAAGCTTAGATAGCTTTATGGAGAAAATTAAGAGTTAAATCTTTTTGATGTATGAAATGTGCTGATTTTTAATATTTTTTATTTTTTGTACCGTAATGTAGCATAAAAAATGTATTTTTACCAACCAAAAAAAATGCTTTGAAAATATTTTTTTATAAAATAATAAACCTAGCAGCAAGATTAAGTAGTTGTACAGACTGTCCACGGATGGGCTTTGCAAAAGGACAACTGGATAAAAAGAAATATTTTGAGAAAAAGTTATTCTTGATAAAAATATTTTTTTGTTTGCTTATAAAAAAATATAATTTACGAAGAGAAAAAGTTTTGTATGCAGGGTTCGCAAAAACGTAAAAAACATGATTTTTCTTCAGGAGAATAACTACCTTTATTTTTAATTTTTAAGAAAAATATCAATTAGGAAATTAACTTGGAATAAAGTTTGTATTCAATAAAAATAATAATAAAGGGGAGGTCTTGTAAGGCCCGCCCACCTCAGTAAATGTGAATATTGTGAAGTGTAAGTAACATAGAGTTCTCTATTAAAAAAGTTATTGTCATCTAATGTTTATTATAGGTTCTAGACATTAAGATTCTTCTAAATACAGAAATAATGGGTATAGGACTAAAAGGTAAAACCCAACATAAGAAAATAAAACAATATTTTCAATAAAAAAATACATAAATTACATTGTTGTTTTTTTCTAACCAAATTTCTATAAAGTTAAATGGCAAATATTTGGCTTGATGCCACCTTGCCAGAGCAATTTTTCTGGGTGGTCTTACCTGATACCGCAATTTTATATTTAAAGTTGCAGTTTTATTCAAACCCTACCAAAACACAATATTTTAATAATGCATAATAAAACATAATTATTTACCTATATTTTGGTATATCAATGATGCAAATGAATACTAATGAATCGTGGTATGGTTTGAATTTTTACAGAAGAAAAAATATATTAACCTGCATTCAAAACGGTTTTCGACGACTGAAGGAATAAAAGCTGTCTCGCGAAGCGCAAATCAGATAAGTTATCATTTTAGCTTTAATGTTTGTATTGAGTGATCAATATTGGGCCAATTAGAGATTGAGTTTAAAAATTATAAGGGTGGACATTGCTACCCGCTGGACGGAGCTTTCCGGACCTCCCTTAAAACTTGATTAAACTTCATACTTTGGCAAAAATGCTTTAGTCACATTTGTTTACAGCTGGAAAATTGTGTTTTATATAAATTTGTGGGGTGGCATGTGTTCGAATAGCAAATTATGACAGTTTTTAGTCCCTTTTTTTAATTTAAGACAATTCATTTTTGATAACAGCAAATTTAGTTACATAAAACTTTTTGATATTCCTGTAAAATTAATAAGGTTATTTGAAATGCTATTTAAAATATTTTTTTAAGTTATATTTTGCTTAAAAATGACAAAAAGGTAGTTTAATCCTGAAAAGAAAACCCGCACCCAGTATACAAAAGTATTTTTTTTGTAAGTCATATTTTTTACAGGCAAAAATTTTAATTGAAACTAAATTTTGGTTGAAACATTAAATGTTTTTTATATAGGATTTTTACTATTTTGATTTTAATGTTTTTCTAAAAGTATGGATACATAGAGATTTTAAACACTAAGTGAGTGATTATAAACACAGTAGCGCTAATCCAAAATATTAAGATTTATAAAAAATTACAAAGTGAACAAATTTAAGAAACTAAGAGCTGAATATGGATACTGGCCGGTGTAAAACAGTTAAAACTTAGATAGTTGCTGTAAAATGTAAACAAATTACAAACTGAGGGCTAACTTTATTTATTGTTTATAACGGCAATATCATGGTCGACTATATGGAAAATTCAATTTTAAAATTTAGAACATTAATTTAGGGTTTTAAAAATAAATTCAAAATCTATTAGGTGATACATATATTTTTAAAAGCTCTCATCCGCTATAATTTAATGTTTAAAAAATATACAGAGTTTTAAAAAAACATATGTTTTGTTCATACCTTGAAAAATATAGGGTTTAAAAAAATATAATTACTCCACTGGATTATACGTAAAATATTTCCACCAATATCAGTTTTTACTTTTATTGTAAGTTACATAACAACTAAATGACAAGGGGGTCCAAAAATGGGGGCAAGCAAAAAAATATCTTAGTGTCACTTTTCGTTTCATTAAAAAGTAGCAACACTTTGTAAAAACTGCAAGTCGCTATAACCAGGATATCATGTAGTTGCAACAAAATCCGAAAACCCTGTACAGAATTTGTGTCATTTGTTTGAAAGACCTATAGTACCTAATTAAAGTACCTTTCACAGAGGCTCTTGAATTGTCATTTGTTTTTAATATAACTTATATAAAGTTTACGCTTGATTAAGGTTTTGGAATCAAATGTAAAAAGTTTAAAATACCTTTTTGATCTCACTTATTCAATAATGCTTGAAATTATTTATTTTTTTTGGTAGTGGACTGGCTTTTACACAAATAGATAAAACCGCTGCACGGCGGTTTTATTTTTATAATTGAGCAAAGCCTCCGGCTATTGTTAAGCCAGTGCCATAAAAATAACTAAAATAGGCAGAGCGTAATTTACTCAACTTTAGATCTAATAATAACTGTTTACTAACACAAACATCCCCTTTGATTTAAAGGCAATGCGAGACCGATCGTCCAACGAAGCCTTGGAAAAAATTACAGCTATTATCCTGATTACGCTTAGGGATGTCGTGCCGAATAGAAATTACGTAAATACACGACCGAGTAGGAGTCTGAATTTAATGACAATAACTGTTTGTTCATTCAGTAATATTCCGTTGTTTTAATTAAAACAAGGAAAATTAGTTAATCAAAAATTTAGGTAATGTTGCAATAGGTAGAAGTATTTTCGTTATAGGTCGTTACGCTTTTCTAAAGAAAAAGGTGGAAATTGATATTTTTGCGATATTGGATCTTTGTAGGTATATAATATGCCTTATAAATTTTCATACGTGGATAAGATATTTAAAACACTCTGTAACTCTTTAACCCTATTGATCCCTATGAACTGGCCGGTCGCCTGAAACAAAATGAAGAAAAACCCCCAAAAAAAAAAACAAACAGTTTTAATTAAAAAACGGACAATACATTTTTTATTACATAGAAAATGCTGGTTCTCTGGATTTAAAATGCGATTTTATTAAAAACATTCCAAAATATCGATTTAAAAAAGTGTTCCTCTTTTGAAGAAAAAGGTAAGGAATCAAACGATAAAAGCTAAATTTTAAATTTTTACTTCCCTAAAAATGCATACAATGAATAAAAAAATTCTTTTCACCCTGTATAATTATGACTAACTGCGCAATCATTTGCCTATGGGAAAAGGCATTGGTACGAGTTAATTTAATCGCCCAAATATCATTATTATTGTGGTAACCCTTCAAAAGTTAAAATTGAAAATACACTTTTTAAATTCTAACTTTAAAGGTCAATAACCCACCAGAAAGCGCGATAGATCTTATTTATATAAAGTATTACCATTATTTTGGTTCATTCTATCTTTCCTTCTATTTTTGACCTTACCTTCCGGACACCCTGTATAGTATCTACTAACAGTAGTTCCCTACTACCTAAATATACCCGTTTGAAAATTACACATATTACAGATACATTTCTCGTATCACATGATACAGATACTAAAATATTACTTAAAACTACTCTTATGTAAGGATACTAACAAACAACATTTATGCATTCATATATTTTTTACGGCATCGTAAAGATAGGTATTTTATTTTAAAAAAATTAAGATTATTACTTTACTAAATAAAACAGTGGTTAAATTGTTTATAGTATCTTTATTTTAATATCATTTATATTAAGGTGACTTTGAACCGGTTAAAAATTTTATTAAATACCGCAATGCTTTTATTAATCACTATCGATAAATATACGTATATGTATAATTTGTTTTCACTAAATTTAAAAGAGTTAGAACTTTAATATTGTATTTTTGTCCTACAAAAATAATCCGAAAATATAAGGGTAAAATTAATTAAAAGGTAAATTATATTCAGCATCAAAATAAATGCATGTAATTTTCTAACCCTAATTTTAATAGGTCTAATAAAATCTCAATAGATCTAAAAACACGGCAATATGATGGTTAACTTTTGCCTGCTTTTAATTATTTGTTTTAGTTTAGTATTAATATTTTCAACTTTTTACTTAAGTTTGTTTCAATACATTAGCGCAATTCTTTTATTTAACCAGACGTTAAACTTTGTTTTTAAATTAGAAATCAATTAAATAAGTACAGAATTAAAGTAATTATTTAAGCTTGGCACAAATTTTTAAAGTACCTATAAGAACAAAAAAAGGGAAAACAAAATGTATTCCTTTACTTTACTAAACCGTAGCATTTAGGAAACGGTATGTGATAACTCTATTTATTATGTTTATATATCAGCTAAAGCAGTGCAATTTTACAAATATCCTCAATGCAAAACACTTCTGGTCTACTTATTAGTTATAAACAATAATTTTTTGTATTTGTAATAAAAGAAAAAAATCTTATAAAAACTTTTAATTTACCGTAATTTACATAATAACTTTAAGTAGTACTTATAAGAATTAAAAAATGAATACAAAATGCGGTCCATTACTTTACTTGAATAAAGCCTTTAGGAAACGGTATTTTTATATCTATATTTTTTGGCTGGTTTATAGGTTTGCTAAAGGAGTGCAATTTTACAATGTCATTAATGGCAAAACACTTTTGGTTTTCTTAGAAGTTAAAAACAAGATTTTTTGTATTATTGATAAAAGGACAAATTCTATGAAAACTTTTAATTAACCGATGTATGCCCTAATAACTTAAGACCAAAAAATAAATAAAAAATATGGTCCTTCACTTTACCACTAAACCATAGAATTTAGGAAACGGTATGTCATATCTATATGTATTAGATTTATAGCTGAAGGAATTTATTAAACAAACCATAATTATAGAGTATTAGACATATCAAAATGAGACTTGGTATAGGTAAATAGTATTGGAAGAGGATAGTTTTCGCATTTTTTTTTACTTTTAGGTATTTTCGATTTACGAGTTTTTTTTAATGCAACACCTGGTATATTTTATCATTTTTAAATTCCTAAGAAAATTGTAAGTCAAAATGTGACATTTTAAAAAGTATTTTAGCCTACTTAATTTTTTAGAATCATTTTTAATATTACGTCCAAGTGGCCATGCCTGGACGTAAATTAATCTAGTCACCCTAGATGATGTTAGAAATAAATAATAGTTTAAAAAAACTAAAGAAACACGCTTTTATATGCAACCGAACTAAAAATTAGAAAATAATTTTTCATTACAAAGAGTTTGTCACTTCAGAGTAAAAAGCGTGGGGTGCATTTTACTATTTTTTTATAACGTTTCCCTCATAGATATTTGCAAATAGAATAATTATAACATTTAATATATTAAGCACCCCACGCTTTTATTCTGAAGTGACAAACTCTTTGTAATGAAAAATTATTTTCTAACCCTTAGTTCGGTTGCATATAAAAGCGTGTTTTTTTAAACTATTATTTATTTTTCATTTTTTAGTTCGATATATCAATTAGTTTTCTGCGGTCATGTGATATTGAAATGTTTTACGAACTATTTATGTATGTATGCATGTAAAACTGAAACTGCACGCATGCGCAGATCACTCGCCTAGCTCTAGCTCGCTTACTCTTTCACAGAGGATCTGTAAAGGAATTTATTTATCCTGGCGGTCCTAATCAGGATAACGGGATACTGTTTTTAAATTATTGCATTGTCATCGGTCCTTGATACGTGTGCAAAGTTTCAAAGAAATTGAATCGCTGGGAGTTGGTAAAAATTAGGCTCAAAGATTCCGTTACATAGATAGATAGATAGATAGATAGATAGATAGATAGATAGATAGATAGATACAACCCAAGCTAATAAAAGCGTGTTAAAAATACAGTTGCGAAATTTTAGTAACTAATGTGAGAGATAGGAATTAAACAATTTGGCAAATTGACATTTTCGTGTCTAACTATTATCCGGTTAAACCGAAAGTTACTTAAAAGTAGGAAATATGCGAAAGCTCTCAACTTTTATAACTTATCTCATGGATTTGTTGACACCTGGTATGTTTGACAAAGCAGTGCCATCTTTAAAATGTTCCCAAACGCAAAACACTTTTGATCTGCTAACACGTTATAAACAAGAATTTCTTGTATTTTTAATATTAGGAAAACAACTCTTAAAGAAACTTTTAATTTACCGATATATGTCATAATAAGTTTAAAGTATTCATAAGAACAAAAAGGGAATAGAAAATGTGAATCTTTACTTCACTGAACTTAAGCATTTTGGAACCGGTTGGTCATAACTCTATTTCTTACGTTCATATGTCTACTTAAGCAATGCAATTTTACAATGTATCCAAATACAAAAGAATTTTAAATTTACTTACCAGTTATAAAACGAGATGTTTTTTAATATATATAAAAATTAAACCTATTTTATTGTTCTAAAGAATGTTTAAAGAACTTTTTTTTATTTTTCCTCTAAACAAAACGATTATCGGAAACAAACATCTTTATTTTGCTAATGTACGTCTCAGTAACTAAAAAATTGCCTACTTGGCTAAATTACACAACCCGTTCCTGCATTTTAAATTAGACACTGCTCAAAACAATAAAATAAAAAGAATACATAATTACCAGCTCTCTTTTACTACTGCTGCAACATGGCATTGTTTCGCCGGATAATGGATTGCGGTTATTTACTTATGCTATAGATGCGAAGGCTCAAACTGATTGCCGGGTTTTCAAAAAACAAAAGAAAAACAATGCTTACAAGGTAAAGAAAGCAGTATTTTTAATTTAAAATAAGATGGCAGCATGGTTTAAAAGTTTAATGTTGCCTCTTTTTAAATAAGAGCATTTGTTTGTATAGTGTATCCCAAATTAGTGATGCATATATATTCATTTCTGTTTTTATAAATAAAGCTATACTCTGCCCAAGTTACAAATGCAAAATTTTAAACCGTGATCAACGCGTAATAATGCGTTTTCTGTACAGCTATTTGTTAAAAGGCAGTAAAACATAATATAAGTATTAAACCTAAAGCATTAAATTTTAACGAAAAGCTGTACAGAAAACGCGATATCATGCGTTAGTTACGGTTTAAAATTTTGCATAAATAACTTGGACAGAGTATAGAAATATAATTTCAATGCAATAAGAAATTCAAATGTGTTTGATAAAGAATATGTTATGTCCACAGGTAGACTTTACAGTATTACAACTGGACCAAACATTTTAATCTTTAAGAAAGTCATGTAGGATTAGGCTGTTTTTTTATCTTTGGTCAATCCATCAAGGCTAAAGGCCTAAATGCTAACGTACCGTGGGTGTCTTAAGCGAGGTAAAAGAAAGTATGTTAACTTTACAGGACTTAATACCTTAAAGATTTGAAGGAGAAGAAAAGATCTCCGCTGGCAGCCGATTTCAGGTTCTTAAAACTCTAGGGTAAAAGAACGAACAAGATGGAAACTTTGGGGCCTATCCAGTTGGACCGTATAGGGATGCATACGTGAGGCTTCACGAGTTTCTCTATGAAAAGTTGCAATTGGAGCAACTATAAGTCGTAAAGGTACCTATAAAAAAGCGATAGATCCCCTACAGCCGGACGATTGTCAAGAGAAGAAAGTCTCTTCTTTAAATGGAATTAAGAATGCTGAGGGTTGTGGGGAACGTCATTTCCCAAACATGAGAACAATATTCGAGCGAAAAATGTTGCCTTTAATATTTCCATAACAATGTTCATTTTAATACTCCCCTTATGTAAGTAAAGACTTAAAGAAAACATTTAAACAAATTTTACCTGTATTTTAAAAATAAGTTTAATAAAATTATGAAATAAAATACGATTAAAAATATTTGACAAACCATGACATGGATTTTTTAAATTATTAAAACAGGATGAATTACTTGAAAAGTGTACGTGAAGACTTAAATAAAAAGAATGTTGTACGAAAATAAAAGTTCTATTTATTTTAGTGAATTTTGGATTGGATGCTTATTCGATTTTAAAAACCTGGTATATTTGGCACTTTCCTAAAGTTTTAAAAGTCAAGATAGTTTACTGTTGATCAATTATTACATTTCTGTATTTTTGTTAATTTTTTAAAA
>JACEGR010005922.1:0-66999 GCA_014170235.1 Listronotus bonariensis
TTTCTACTACTGTATAAATAAGAAAAACTTTGTGGTCCCTAGCAACGCGAATGATAACGAAAGAGAACCTTCGTGTTACCTGGTTGCTAAGCGTTGCTAGCTACGAAAGTAATATTTTCAGCGCCTGGATAAAAAAGTAAGGGTAAAAAAAAAAGAAAATATAGCTTGTGGAAAATATTAGGATTTATTTATAAAAAGTAACTAATTTATGACAAAATATTTTAAAAAACTAGGTTAAGGTATTGACATTAAAAGTAATTGTGCAATTTGAGCAATTAGCAAAAGAAATTGAGGAATAATACTTGAATTAACTTTATGATTTCTTCTTTTTTAAAAATTTTGACTTTTTGCCTCATAACCATCGTTTTTCGCTTTTAATAAAAGCAACTAGTTTCTTGAACTCCGAAATATCTTGATTTTTGTTTACGGAAGTGTTGACTTAGAGCATGGAATATACAGACCAGAGGGTTGGTGGTGATAAAGACTCGGATTTTCTCTTGAAAATGCGCCAACATCACATTCTCGTCAATCCGCCCACATTTTTTGTAGCAAGCCATTCAGAAAACGATTTATATGTTTGATGGTACCTCTCTTTAGATTTGTCTGGCAGAAGTGAGGCACACGCAAGGTCAGCTGCCTTTTGGATGCCATTTTCATATTCATTTAACATTTTAAAATGGGAATGGATTTATACTAAATTAACAATAATTCAATATCTGACAAGTGCTGATGACAGACAATGTCAACAATAAATGTGTTGCTATGGATTAATTTTTAACAGGTAAAATTTCAAAATCTCTGATATTTCTATTAAAACATGATGTTAATGATTATTAAATTATGCGCGATTAGACAGAAAGCAGCAGTCATGGTAATATAATATCATTTACACGATGCGAAAGCGCTTCAAGTGTTCGGAGGTTTTAAAGAGCCCGGCTGCCCTTCGGTCATTTAAACCACCCTCACACCAAAAAGTAAACTCTCGCATCTTGTTATCAATAAAAAAAAAAATCTATTTCGACTAATTTTGTTAATTTAGGATGACCCTGTACAAAAAAATCCTATAAAGTCACAAACAATTTCAGTATTAAATCCACTTTCTTTTAAGGTACAAAACAAAAACTAAGAGGAACAGAAAAAAATACGTTCAGCGATTATCCTGGCTATCAGTGTTCCAGAAAATTGTTCTTTTAAAACGGCCTGCCAAAGCTTTCCCTTATCATATTAAAGCTCCAAGAAGTCGAAAGTGGGTTAAAGAGGGCTCAACATGCGTAATTCTTATTGATGTTGTGATGAAAATCCGGAAAAATATACGTTTTGGACGCTAATAACGAAGTTTTTACGGTGGAACGGGTCTGATTTATGGTTATGATGAGCACTGCTGTTTTCCTAAGTATACAGGATGTTCCAACTCTATTTATACACAAAATAACCTCGTTTCTGTACAGGGTGTTTCCTTATCATATTAAAGCTCCAAAAGAAGTCGAAAGTGGAGTTAAAGAGGGCTCAACATGCGTAATTCTTATTGATGTTGTGATGAAAATCCGGAAAATATACGTTTTGGACGCTAAAAACGAAGTTTTTACGGTGGAACGGGTTGATTTATGGTTATGATGAGCACTGCTGTTTTCCTAAGTATACAGGGGTTCCAACTCTATTTATACACAAAATAACCTCGTTTCTGTACAGGGTCCGGATTTTGCTGCAATTGCAAGGTATCTCGGTTATTAGAGATAGAGACTTGCGGTTTTTAAGAACTGTTGCTACTTTTGATACAACGAAAGATAAACCCAGATTTTGAACATTTTTTGTATTCTTTATGAATAATTAAAAACTCATTATTACTATTAATTTTAAATATTTTCTGTTAAATTTATTCGCAAACTGTTACATTGCATAAATTGATATTTAAGTTTATTTTAGTAGGCATGGAAACAAAACACTAATTCAAAGTGTGAAAAAGCTTCGAAGTGTTAAAAGTTACTTTTTAACACTTTATGTAGTGTACTAGAATGGAGTACTTTATCTTCATGTTAACAATTAAAAACTGCGCGATGCCGCCAAGTACACAAAAAAATGATATAGTAAACAAACGTCAATGCACGTAGCCTCGGACAGAGCCTGATTACATATTTTTAGATAAATAATAAAAATTCATTGCTAAAACACGTATCACCTACTTACAAAACATTTTTATTTCGCCTCTGCTCACTGCAAAACCGGTGACAGTGGCATTGGTGACTGTCACTGCATAAAAAAGAAGAGTTTGCAATGAGAACTGCTAAATGTCTTGCGATGTTGCCAAATAAAGTGAGAAAGTGTCAATAGCTTAAAAAAAGGGAAAATACAGGACAAAATTCATATGAAAAATTAAGTTATTCCTTCTTCCTATTATAATTTGTAGAAAAAAGGAAAATACCTAAACATAAGAAGGAGGCATTTCTACAAAAAATACCATTGTTTCTCATGGAAATGGTGGATAATCCCAGAAATAGGCTTGGTGTTAATTCTTCATAAAGTTTGGCAACGCTGCTTCTATCAAGACTGTCATTTCATAATGACGAACTTCAATGTTATCAGCTGACCAAATAATGAATTTTCCTTCTTAATTAATGGCGGACGAGATATCTCATATGTGGGATAGTTTTCAGAAAAATTTTATACTTTTCAAAATTAATTTACATTTTTCATGTGCCCCGAGTGCAGTGTATTAATGTTTTCTTGTGTTTGACGTTGGATTTATACTGTTTGTCCCCACCCAGCACCTGTTCACTCCACCAAATCCAGTAATATGTTTTATTAATAATAAATTATAGAAATGGATTTTGGAAAAGCGCACACAGATTTGTGATCATAATCGACCTATAGAAACGCCCTGAAAGAAAGAATTTTTCGAAAATCTCTTATAATAGCGAAAACCGCTATATCAGGGTGGCCCACCATATTCGACACGGTCTGTAGCTGGATAACCATGGGGTTTTTAAAAAAGTAAATACTGGAACATATACAGGTCGGATAAGGCCACAGTATAAAATTATTTTACTCTATACAGGATGTCTCAAAAAGTGTGACGTATCAAAGGTTATATTTTTTAAATGGAACACCCTATATTTTATGACGGTTTTAGATTCTACATAAAGAAATAATTTAAGTTTGTTTAGTAAGATACTATAGTGTCTAATTTTATTCGTTTTTGTGATATTTGATTCTTTTTCAAAATGCAGGGGTGCAATTAAATTAATTTTATTTTAACAATATAAAACTCCTTAAACTTTAAAATTTGTTACAAGATTAGGAAAAGTCTGCCTTATCATACGTAGGTCATATCGAGATCATAGATTATACAGGGTGATCAAAAAATAATTTCAATTTTTTAGAAAGTCAAATTGCAATATCCTCTTATTTTAAATGGAACACCCTGTATTTTTTTACACCACATGATGACAAACCAAATGCTCTTTCAAATGGTGTATAGGTTGCCTATACCTATCTTTTTATACTTTTTAAGTAAATTCCGTTTTAACATATTTCTTATTCCAAATGTCTATTTAAATGTAAGTAGGCTGTGATATAGCTATGCCTATTTACTAAGCCGTTATTGCAAAATGTAAATTTGTTGGAAAAAGCACAAAATTAAAAGATTTTGTATTATCTGCCACTATTTTTAAAATTCACAGAAAAAAATTCATTAGTTGCTTATAATGCTACTTCCAATAACACTTATTTCAGCTGAATGTGGTAATGATAAAACTTGTGTTTTTAAACAATCCTAATAACGCCTCTGGTCAGTTATGACGACATTCTGTGACCTATAACTCTGTTTCTTCCATTATCCATAATCACTGTGTCAAATTTTTTAAAGCAACTATTAAGGTTATCAGATGGTTTCTCCTGGAATATTTTTCAGGATTAACTCTAGACTAAAGTAAACCATTTTTTCTACATCCTACCAGTATTATATCATCTTGTTGTTGTAGAAGAAGGGTTTTTATTTAAAAATCATTGAAATTTCTTTTAAACTGACTAAAACACTAGTAATCAATAAATGGTCGTTGTTATTTTCTTAAGAAAAATATTAATGGCTGCTATGTCACAGCCAACTTTAATTTAAATAAACATTTGGACTAAAAATTTGTAAAAACAGATTTTACTAAAAAGCACAAAAAGTATAGGTATAGCAACCTTATACACCATTTGAAAGAGTATTTTATTTGTCATCATGTGACTGTAAAAAAATACAGGGTGTTCCATTTAAAATAAGAGAGATATGGCTATTTGATTTTCTGAAAATTGAAATTATTTTTTGATCACCCCCTGTACAATATTTGATCTTGATTCTGACCTACATATGTATATGGCAGACTTTTTCGCCGTATTAATCATTAGGCTGACTAGGCTACAGCCTAGGGCGCCATGAAAAAATAGGCGCCGAACACGGGAGTAATAGGCGCTGGACAGGGGAGTTTTAAAAAAGTGTCAGGTCGGGTGGGGACTTTTTGGTGCCCAGTTAATTCTCTGCTGCAGAATAAAGGTGCTTTGGAATGAAATAGGCGCGAAGGGAAGGAATGTAGTTTTTGGGCATCAAATTTTGCTGCGGGTAGAGTGAAGTAAGGCGCCTGGTACTCAAAATAGGCGCTACGGAGGAAAACTACTTTTTTGGTCTTCAAGATCTTTTGGTGGAAAAAATAGGCGCTCCGGAATTCTAGCCTAGGGCGCCTCAAATAGTTAACCGGCCCTGTTTAGGGAGCTGAAAACTGGAGTGAAGGGTACTATCCTTTGCGACCTTTGACAAAATGTCTAAATATTCCTGGTTACCAAGATTACAGGGGTTACATCTTGTTAGAGTAAGACTTTGAAAATAGTAATTTAAAAAAGAAATGTTTTTGCAATTAACACAAAATCTTTAAAGAATGTTTTGTGTCTAAAATAGAGTACACATGCAAAATATTTAAGAAAAAATTAAAGTAAAAAAACTATATTTGCCTTTCTTTCACCCTTAAACTAAAAACTGCAATTTTCTAATAAATGCAGACGCATAAAAAAACTCAATTTGCTTGGTTATTAACATTTCTTATTAGGTTTAACAAAGGTTATAGACTTGACAGTTTTTAAATATAGTTAACCTGTCGCAAACAAAAATTTCCTAATACCTGAAAATTGAAAATGTTTAATTATTTTCATGCGCTTGCATAAGAAAGCAATTTGCTGGTAATTTGTTTTGAAAAGGGCAAAGCGATGTTGTCGGTTTAGTTTTGGAAGTTGTTTTATTATTTAATTTATACAGAGGAGGTTTAACCCATACGCATAAACTTGGAACGAATAGAACCGCGCCTGAGTCTACTTATCACAAATAAAAAAGTGTTTTGGGAAACGTTACGTCTAATTTTTTATCTTTGGACAAACCACGAAGGCTAAAAGCCTAAATACTAACGTACCGTGGGTTGTCTTAAGCGAGGTAAGAGGAGTTTGTTGACACGGGACTTAAATACTTGAAGATTTGGGGGAAAGGAAAGACCTCCGCGGGCAGCAGGTTCCACAATCTAGAAACTCTAGGGATAAAAGAACGAACAAAGTGAGAAGTTCGGGGCCTGTCAGTTGGACCGTATAGGGATGCATACGCGCGGAACCACGAGTTTCTCTGTTGGGAACCGTAAGTGGAGGAACTATACTGGACAATTCTTCAGAGCAGAAGCCATGGAAGTACCTATAAAAAGCGATAAATCCCCCACAGCCCGACGATGGGCAAGAGAGAGAAGCCTTTCTGTAAGTGAAGGATCATTAATGAGACGAATAGCTCTTCTTTTGAATAGAATCAAGAATGCTTAGGGTTGTGGGGGACGCCATGCCCCAGATATGAGAACAATATTCCAAGGGAGGTCAGATTTGGGACACATATAAAGTGTATAAATTAGAAGCGGAAAAATACTTTTTGGCTCGAAGAGAAATCAAGCTTTTTGAAGCTGCCGTGGCTATAGATACAATGTGTTTATGCCAGTTAAGGTTACTTTCAAATGTGACGCCCACAAGATTGAAGGTGTCTTTGCTCTGTAAAACTTGGCCGCTCATAAGTAGAGGATGAGTATTTGATGACTCTTTTCGCGACAAGGAACATGATTGTGTTTTGGATGCATTAAAATGGACGAGATTTTTGGCGCCCCAATCCAATATTAAATTAAGATCCTGCGAAAGAGATATCTGCATCGCTCTGCGTTTGTTTTCCAAGTCAGGTTTAGTAATGGGTTTAGGAACCTGAAAACTGGAGTGAAGGGTACTATCGTCGGCGAAACTATGAATGGAATTAGTTGTGGACGAGAGAAGGTCGTTGATGTGAAGAAGAAACAATGTTGGTGCCAGAACTGAGCCCTGAGGGACTCCAGCATTTACTTGGTGAAAGCTTGAAGAATGGCCGTCCACAATAACTGATATACGACGATCAGATAGATAACTAGAGAGCCAAGTACAGAGTTTAGTTGAAAGACCATAGGAGGGAAGTTTATTAAGAAGTGCGGCATGCCAGACCTGGTCAAAAGCTTTGGATATATCAAGAGCAACGATCTGGGACTCACCTAGAAACTCAAGAGACTTATTCCAGCAGTGTGATACGAAGGAAAGAAGATCTGCTGTAGATCTTCTGTGGCGAAATCCATACTGCCTGTCATGCAAAATTTTGTGTTTTTCTAAGTACTTAAGAATTTGTGAATTAATTAGTTTTTCCATTACTTTACAAAGAACTGAGAGGAATTGAAATTGGTCTATTAGTTAGATGGAAGAGATTTAGATCCTTTCTTGGGAATAGGTTGAACACGTGCAGCTTTCCAGCTTTCCGGAAAGATACCTGAAAATTCGAAAGAGCCGAGGTTAAAGATTGGTGCAAGTTCTGGAGCACATTTTTTTAAAACGATTGCTGGTATGCCATCCAGCCCAGACTATTTCTTGGTGTTAAGGGGAAGAAAGGATACGCTTAATGTGTTTTACCTTAAAAATAATATCGGGCATTTTATATGAGGAACTGGTATAACCGCTGGAATTGGATGATTTACGGGAGGGTTATATATATATATATATATATATATATATATATATATATATATATATATTATATATATATATATATATATATATATATATATATATATATATATATATATATATATATATATATATATATATATATATATATGTATATATATATATATACATATATATATATATATATATATATATATATATATATATATATATATATATATATATATATATATATATATATATATATATATATATATATATATATATATATATATATATATATATATATATATATATATATATATATATATATATATATATATATATATATATATATATTTTTTTTTTTCAGTAAAATGCACCTCATTTTAGGTAAGATTGGTAAGTTTTAGAATTTTGGTCAAAAAATTAATTTCTGTCCCATAGTGCGCCTCTGAAAACATGTAGCATGAGGCGGTCGCGTCACCGGCTTACTCCTCAGGCCGGCCCTGCCCAAAAACAAATTTCTATAACATAGTTTTACGTCTCCATAATTTCGTAGAGTTATGGTGTGCGTGTTTCGATTACAATCTAAAGCGAAACTTTATTTTTATTGCATAAAATAAATTTACCCTTTCTGACAAAACAATAATTACATTTTTAATATGATTAACAAGCAACTGTAACTGTTGTAAATGGGGTTGCGTGGGTAAAAATAACCTGTTAAAGTGAGAAGATAAGTTTTTAGTATTTAACGTGTATTTTTTTTATTCTTTTGACACGCTTTTTTATTTACATTTAGTTTGTTTCTTTCATTATATTTTTTTAGAATACTTTATTAAGTTTAAAATTATTATATTTAAGTGGCGTGTTCAGTAATCAGTTCTGGGAAGGTATAATGGCATTAACATATACAGGGTGTTCATTTAAAAACTTTCCACTCAAGTTATCTTCGAAACGAGACAGATTTGAGAAAATCGCCGAAACACGTCAAGATATTTATTGAGGGGAACGTTTTTACAAAAAATTGGACGGCGCCACTTTAACTCCTTAACCACCAGGGCCACCACCCCAAAATTCTTAAATGAAGGCGGGTCGAGTGATACATTATTTTAAAGCTCCTGACGAGTACTTTATAACCCTAGAATATGAAGTCAATATCTTCACCTATTACAAAATGGCGGTTCTTTAAAATTACCTAAATACCTGATTTGGACCTAAACGAGCTTGATTTGATGTACTTAATGTGGTATTTTCTTAAAGCTTATTTAAAATCTTTTTAATGGTAAAATAATATACAGGGTTCTTAAATAAAAAAATATGCACTTTTCTTCTACCCTGTATATTACCTTACCAGTATCTACCATTAAAAAGACCTTTAAAAGAGCTTTAAGAAAACATCACATTAGGTACATCTAACTTTTATTAGTTTCGGAAATATGGCCATCCAAATCTGGGTATTTGGGTAATTTTAAAGAACCTACTTCGTAATATGGTAAAGATAATTGACTTCCATATTCTAGGGCTATAAAGTACTGTCAGGAGCTTTTTAAATAATGTGCATACCTATCTCGCACTTCTGTTTTAAGAATTTTGGGGGCAGGGTGTTCTGGTGGTTAAGTGGGGTTAAAGGGGCGCTGTCCAATTTTTTGTAATAACGTTCCCCCTCAATAAATATCTGACGTGTTTCGGCGATCTTCTTAAATCTGTCTCGTTTCGAAGATAACTTGAGTGGAAAGTTTTGAACACCCTGTATAAAAAAGGGGTAACTAGCCCTTATACGGGGTGATTCAAAAATCGATCACGAATCTTAAAGGGTTTATTCTATTTGACAAAAATAAGGGTAGAGCTTCATATAAGTTTTCTTTCAAAATGTTATTTGTTTTCTCGGAGCTACAAGCCGTCAAAGTTCAATTTTTATTTTGGTTTTTTTCGCCATATTGCATTTTTATTTTAACCAATACAGTTAATATTTGGCACACAAATCGATCTTTGCAGATTCTAAAAAATTTTAAGACAAAAGTACTTTTTTAAATATACCGCCAGAGAAATTTGCTACCTAAAACTTAAAATTTATATGTACATCATATTTTGACAGATATCGCAAGCTGGGGCGCCATTTTATAATTAAAAACCTAAAAAATAAGGTTCTCCTTATTATTAAAGTCGATAAACCTCACCGTTTGGGCATCAATAGACATCAAAGTTTTCATTAATTTTAATCAAATTACCTACATATATACAGGGTTTCTACCAGTAACTCAACCGACAAACTTTACGGGGCGATTCTACAACAGAAAATAAGAATAAAACTTCATATAAACATATGTCCTAAATGTCTTAGTTTTTGAACTACGGTGTGTTAAATATAAAAAAAAACTTTGGTCATCGGGTCATTGTCGGCCGAGAATCGCATCTATTTTCGTTTCTTTTCCGCCACCGATATTTATCCCAAATAAAAAAGCAAGGCTTTACCAGATTGAAGTAGTTTAACGTCTGTGGCTCTATTACAAAAATATTTGTAGAAATCGTCGAAAAGTGTGATATGTACTTTTCCTCACTGCTATATTATACTGTTTTGACAATATTTTTACATCGAAAATCACCTACCTAGAAGCATTATATAACTTTTATCATTTTGGAATTTAAAAACGCCCTCACTTATTAAACATGGTTTGGTTAGGTAATAATTTAATGGTTTCGTTGCCTTTTAAGGATTTTTAAAAATTAACTTACTATATTTTAGATACTCCTCTAAATAAAACGAGTGACGTATATCCAAAATATTTCGTTTTTTAAAAAATATCAGTAAACAAACTTACGGGACTTGGGAGTGAAAAGGGGTGCTGGGTGGGGTAAAATTGGTAAAACAAGTTAATGAAACTGAACATCACATGTAAAGTTAGTAAAAATTACATTTTTTCCGCATATTTTTGAGAAAAAATATAAATAATATGAAAATTATAAATGCATAACCTAAAGTCCTAAAAGTAAGAAAAACGACAACTAAACGTCAGTTATACCATGCAAAATATGGAAAGCATTTGGCAACGTCGGAAGGGTCTGATCTCTATTTATGAATGGATAAAAGAAAGTGGATTCATAAAGTGTGTATTAGCCTCAGGTTTAATTAAGGGATTAAAAAAGATTTTACTAGTTGTTTGAGTACACGAAGACAGAGAGAAAGGAATTTGATCTATAGGAGTTTTTTCTCTGGCGCTTTAGGTCGAACGGTCCAGCGGCAAGGCTGCCTCTATAGAGTGCGTGCTCAAAGGTAGAAAGGAGATTTTTAATTTGATCTACTTACCTGACAACACTGTGCCACTGGAGCGACCGGTCAATGAAAGTTGTTTTTTGTGGTTATGTCTATTTTTGTTTATGTTTTTATTTTTCGAAATTTTATTATTACTCTTTTAATATTAGAAGAAAGCTTATAATGTGTAGTAACTTAACGTTTATAAGATGATTTTCGCTAATTTGGGTTACTACTGTTTAAGGTAAGTAAAGTTTTTTTTACTGTCACTACAATAAATATGTCACTTGCAAAACCAATAGCAGTTTTTAAATGACATCATAATATATATCACACGAGTGTTGTAGTACTTTGCAACACTAGTGCTGTAAAGTACTTTGCAACACTAGTGTGATATAACGCATTTTCTATGCATGAAAACCAGTGTGCTATTTGCTATTTTCACAAGGAAAAATATTCCAGGAGAAACCTTCTGATAACCGTAGCCAGTTGCTTTATAAATTTGAGTCATTATGGATGATGGAAGAAACGAGTTATCGGTCGCAGAATGTCGTCTGTAGCTGACCAGAGGTCGTTATTAAGATTAGTTTAAAAACACAAGTTTTATCATTACCACACATTCAGCTGAAATAAGTGTTGTTGGAAGTGGCATTATATAAGCAACTAAATGAATTTTCTGTTATGTGATTTTTAAAAAAATAGTGGCAGACAGATACAAATCTTTTAATTTTGTGCTTTTTTCCAACAAATTTACATTTGCAATAACGGCTTAGTAAAATAGGCATAGCTATATCAACCTACTTACATTTAAATAGACATTTGGAATAAAATATGTTAAAACGGAATTTACTTAAAAAGTATAAAAGATAGGTATGGGCAACCTATACACCATTTGAAAAGAGCATTTGGTTTGTCATCATGTGGTGTAAAAAAATACAGGGTGTTCCATTTAAAATAAGAGATATTGCTATTTGACTTTCTAAAAATTGAAATTATTTTTGATCACCCTGTATAATCTATGATCTCGATATGACCTACGTATGATAAGGCATGACTTTTCCTAATCTTGTAACAAATTTTAAGAAGTTTAAGGAGTTTATATTGTTAAAATAAAATTAATTTAATTGCACCCCTGCATTTTGAAAAAAAATCAAATATCACAAAAACAAATAAAATTAGACACTTGGTACTATAAACAAACTTAAATTATTTTTATGTAGAATCTAAAACCGTCATAAAATATAAGTTGTTCCATTTAAAAAAATATAACTTTGATACGTCCACACTTTTTGGGACATCCTGTATAGAGGTGAAATAATTTTTATACTGTGGCCTCATCCGACCTGTATATGTTTTCAGTATTTACTTTTTTTATAAACCCCATGGTTGTCCAGCTACAGACCGTG
Source organism: Listronotus bonariensis (assembly GCA_014170235.1). Classification (NCBI taxonomy): domain Eukaryota; kingdom Metazoa; phylum Arthropoda; class Insecta; order Coleoptera; family Curculionidae; genus Listronotus; species Listronotus bonariensis. The sequence continues at coordinate 11,668 of JACEGR010005922.1, forward strand.
TCCAGAAAATTCCATGTAAAACATGTCATTCGCAGACATTTTCACTAGTTTCTCTGTACTTAACGAAAAACAAAAGGCCGCCAAATTGTGTGTTTTCCTGTTAAACCTCCGTTGAAAGTATACTCATTTTTATTAGCCGGCCCTTTTACCAAAGGGAGCGTTTATAAAGGTATACGTTACCCTTTGTTAACTTAAGCTTATAGTCCGGTAGCTGAAGGTTAAATTTTACCACATAACTTTCATTAAATAACTAAAATTAGTATAGAAGGAACAGTTTAAAAATGTAAATTCGGTGCTCTTTAATAAGAAATCACAAAAAGTTTAAAGCAAATAAATCGGCATGGTTGTCTTCGCGGCCGCCTTTGCTATATTTCTTTTATGATATGCCGGTTGATGCAGCTGGTCATCGCACTATGGGATAGAACTTAATTTTTTGGTCAAAATTCTGAAACTTACCAATCTAACTTAAAATGGGGTGCTTTTTACTGAAAAAATATTATAAATTATTACCAATGCTTTTTAGAAACCTAAAACTTATTATGTGTTATTATAAATTTACACCCCCTTAACATTATTATTTATTGTACAAAATAAACTAAAATGTCAGCTTGGTTGGTTAATTCGGTAGTATTCTAATCAGTAATACGATGATTATTATCTCATGTGATATACAGGATACGACAGTAGGTATGATTTTTTAAATGGAATACCCTGAATATTATATCACCACCAAAAAAATCTTTTAAAATGCTCTAAAAATACTACATTTGATGTGTCTATCTCAATTAGTTTCGGAAATATGACCACCAAATCGGAAAAATAATTTTAAATTATTCTTAGAAGCGTAATAGAGATACATCTTCCCAACTTTTTTATTTTTTAACGTATAAAATAAATAAAAACACTGTTTTGTTGGGTAGATTCTGTAGAATCCATATCTTTCATCAGAATTCTTTTATCTTTTAGGATATACAGTGTAGGACAAAACATGTTAAATTTTAAAATGGAACACCTTGTAAATTATAAAAATAGATATCTTTTATCTGTCCTTACACTCAGAAGTAGCAAAAAGTAGGAAGGCAATTGTAAGTACAAAAACTGATAAAAAAAAGGTAAAAAAATGGTTGACAAAAGTAGGGAGACTTCACGAGACTGCATCGGAAACACAACAATAGCTCTGATTATTTAAACTCTTTTACTTTTCTTTAGTAAACAAGGCTAATAATAAACTTAGTAGATTAAATGATGTATATTTATGTTTACTTAAATTACATCTTAAAGTTTCTTATTACCCCAATAGGAGTCGTCATATCCTTTTATAATTTTGCGTACATGTAGTTTGGAGTATCTACTTTGAAATACACAGCATGAGCCATTAAAATTTCCAAGTTGCTTTTTGGCCAAAATAATGGATTTCTATCCCATAGTGTATCGGCGCGTAGCTGTAAAGGATAGCGGCGCCTTTGTATAAAATAGTCCGACTGCAGGCGGCCTTTTTTATGTTTTTTTGTATTATTTTCAAAGGGTACTGAATTTGCCCTTTTAAAATGTTTTCACTATACCTATGTGTCTTTTTGTTTTGAGGCATTGTTTTTAAAGCCGCGTCCACATTTGCAACAATTAGCCGTGCCGCTCCACGCTGCATACCCCGCCACATAGCGCGGACGTGGACGTGGACGAAATTTACGTTTTTTAAGGGCTTGGCGAATGATTTGTCGGTGATTCAGAGCTTGTCGGTTTTTTGGCGTCAAAGGAGCGCGCAAACAGGTAGGTTAGTTTGGACGAATGTTTGGCGAATTGTTGCTTAAGATATAAATTGATTTTTTGTCAGTGCGATCCATGTTAATTATATTATATTTATAGTAATTTTTAAAGAAATATTACATTTAATTTTTTTTCTCTTTAAGCTACCGGACTATAAAGGTAAACAGAAACCTAACAAGCGAACAGCGGTGTTGCCTTTTTGGCTTAAGGCTAATATTTTCCCTGATTCATTTTTGTTTAGGCGATTTATGTTCAGGATAATTCGAAAAGAAAGCTTTTATGTTGAGGTCAGTTTGGGGATCAAGCGATTTAAATAAAAAGTAAATAGAATATTTATTTCTAAATAATTCTTTAAAAGAGAAATTTGCAATCTGCAAGTGCAAAATTTTATTTCGATAGAATATGACTTTCTAAATACAATGACACCTCACATGTCATTTTTTGACACTTGTACGGTCAAAAATGTATTTTTTAACTAACCTAATAAAACAAAAACGCAAAAATTATTTTAGGTAATCATATTGTGACGTTATAATTTTGAAATACATACATATATATATAGGGTCATTTTTACGCCACTGGAACTAATGTACCATATGGAACTATCTTCTTGGGACCATGAGACCGGTGGACCATCAAAACTAACTTTGCATTTTTTAGGACCAACTTAACTTATTGAACTAACTTAATTTGGTACGGGCATACCCCCACTCGGGGTAGCCCGTACGGGGGCTGAACTAAAACCTTAACTTAATACTTGACTTTACTAACTACTTCTTATCTGATCTAATCCCCTTTTAATTTCTTTCTCTCTTCTTTAAATATCAAATTTTCCAGTGTTTGTTTCGTATTTCTCCGCTACCCAGTTTGTTTAATGTTTTTATTTTATTATTATAAAAGTAACCTAGAAAATTGTTTAATTTATACTTTTAAGACCTTGACATCTCACGTATATTTTTATGTAGCAAATTTCCCAATGTTAAGTAAACTAATTAAAATGTATACTTATTTTAAAATTCCCAAAAATGTATATTTTTAAAATTTCCAAAATGTATACTTTTTTATACTAGGTGTTCACAATATTTTATTTTTTACGAGTTCTTAGGGCGGTGTCAAAATTTGCAAAATTCTGTTTATGGTTATAATTTTTTTATCATATAAAACGAGAATGGCTCATAAGCATATCACCACCCTAATTGTAAAATCAACTAACACCAGTTTTTACAAAAGAAGTGATTTTTATGACATGTTAAGCCCTATTTTATAAAAAAAAAATAAAATCCTTTTACAATAATTGACGAAGAATTTGATGAAAATACTTTAAATAAATATACAGGGTGCTTCAATTCTACTTATACACGAAATAACTTCGCCCCTGCACAAGGTAAAAAAAATAAACTAAGAATAAGAAATGTTTATTTGATACACACTTTTATTTACAGTACCAGTTAAACTCAGTTAAACTATAGGATGTCTAAAAACAGAATTTTTTATTGTCAAGCTGCTGGACCCAATTATCTTAAGCATTTTATTTTTTTTTATCTTTGGACAATCCACGAAGGCTGAAAGCCTAAATACTAATGTACCGTGGGTGTCTTAAGCAAGGTAAGAGGAAGTTTGTTGACACGGGACATAAATACTTGAAGATTTGGGGGAAAGGAAAGACCTCCGCTGGCAGTAGGTTCCACAGTCTAGAAACTCTAGGGATAAAAGAACGAATGAAATGGGAAGTTCGGGACCTGTCCAATTGAACCGTATAGGGATGTATACGCCCGGCACCACGAGTTTCTCTGTTGGGAGCTGCAAGAGGAGGGACTATACTGGATAATTCGTCGGAGCAGAAGCCGTAAAAGTATCTATAGAAGAGCGATAGATCTCCCACAGCTCGACGATGGGCAAGAGAAGGAAGTCTTTGAGTAAGTAAAGGATCATTAATAAGACGAACAGCCCTTCTTTGAATGGCATCAAGAATGCCGAGGGGATGCCATTCCCCAGACATGAGAACAATATTCCAGAGAGGGTCGAATTTGGGACACATATAAAGTGTATAAATTGGAAGGAGAAAAATACTTTTTGGCTCGCATAAACAGGAAGTGTGTTAAAAGGTAGCAGATAATGAGTGGGCAATGCGCACTGTTATTTCTAACGTTTAAAATGTAGACAATGGAATAAAAAGCTATGCAGTAAAAACGCAAAAAAAATATTAATTCGATATACCTACCTCCCAGTTTTCTTTACAAAAAGTAATGATATTCATTGGTGTTCCTAATTCATTTTTTGATATCATCTTTAATAATTTGTTTAAAAAGACTTAAAATTCTGCTCAGATTGTTCTCACTTATAAAATGACCGGCAAGTTATCCGAAGACAGCTATATCTTAGGAAAACTAACAAGATAATTTACGGCGCCTTAGCGGATGTTAAGTGTGAAAAATGAGCCTCGAAAACCGGAGATGCGACCTGCATTCTCGTCACCCTTTCGTCTGTTTCAAAAATAAAATTTAACTTTATTCTGCAATATTTACTCTAAATGACTGTTACGGATAAATACCTTTTCCTACGACCACTTGTGAAAATAGTAAATAGCACACTGGTTTCATGCATAGAAAATGAGTTATATCACACTAGTGTTGCAAAGTACTTTACAGCACTAGTGTTGCAAAGTACTTTACAACACTCTTGTGATATAGATTATGATGTCATTCTAAAAACTGCTATTGGTTTTGCAAGTGACATATTTATTGTAGTGACAGTAAAAATAAACTTTTTACTTACTTTAAACAGTAGAACCCAAATTAGCGAAAATCATCTTATTAATGTTGAGTTACTACACAGTATAAGCTTTCTTCTAATATTAAAAAGTAAGTAAGTAATAATAAGCTTCATCTCATCAGTTTCAATAACTCGTTTTACCAATTTTACCCCACCCAGCATCCCTTTTCACTCCCCCGGTCCCGTAAGTTTGTTTACTGACATTTTTTAAAAACGAAATATTTTGGATATGCGCCACTTACGTTTTATTTAGAAGAGTGTCTAAAATATGTAAGTACTAATAATTTTTAAAAACCCTTAAAATAGCAGAAAACCGTATTAAACTATTACCGTTATTACCTAACCAAACCATACAATTTTTATTAAGTAAGGGCCTTTTTAAATTCCAAAATGATAAAAGTTATATAATGCTTCTAGGTAGGTGATTTTCGATGTAAAAATATTGTCAAAACAGTATAATATAGCAGTGAGGAAAAGTACATATCACACTAGTGTTAAAAGTAAAAATCACCCTAGTGTTGCAAAGTCCTCAATTGTTTTTTATTTTTTCTGTAAAGACAAACTTTAGTTTTTTTTTTGGTGAATAATTTGTGGTCGTAGGAAAAATAGTGTACAGTACTCGTGTGAATATGACTTTCTTACACTCGTGGGTTTCTCCCACTCGTGTGAAATTAGTCATTTTGCACACTTGTAATGTAATATACTATTATATCTCTTTTTATAAAATATGCAACATCTAATAGTAAAGCATCAATTTTTTTACAATATGGATATTCTCCGATCGGACGATCTGCATCTTTTCAATATGTTTTTCTATCTTTAAAATGCATTATTCTTGTTGATAAATGGCGTTGCAGGGCAATTTTCTAGCCATGGCGGACGTTAATCTTTTCTTATGCTTTCAATATTCACTGATGACGTTTGTCGATGTCAATCAACAATATATGACAAAGTAATACCTTAGCAACGTATTATCCCAAGATCAAATATTTGTAATTTTTATACTGGGTGCTCTCTCACTACGGTTAGAAACTTAAGAGGGCAATTACATATAGTAGGGGAGACTACGATGCTAAATGGGGATTTACTCGAGCGTCATAGAGACCTATTGGGTTAGTTGGTTGGTTGGTTTTACCCAAGATCGTCGCACTGCTGGTTCCTTGGCGCCAACATAGCAAACAAGGATGTCTAGACGGATAATACTATGAGGGCGAAAGAGCGCGATGTACAATATTTAAAAATCAGCTGGAATAATCATTGTTAAATAATTTATTAATAGAAAATAAAGAAGTTACGGTAACAACTGGAATTAATAGTATTGAAAAGTATTTCTTTAATATTGACAAGAAATACAAACTACACTGTTAAAAACTTCATTAAGTAATGAGCAAATTACATATGTGACGTATAGTCCGCCATGTTGCAAGGCTTACGAGGCAACCTTACCTAGTAAAACGATCTTGGGTTTTACCACCCTTTCGGGATTATCCCACCCAGGTTTTGACTGTTGCCCCCTTTAGGTGGTGCATTGCAGCCTTAAGGCTTATTTTTCCCTGACCCCTACTCCTTCTCATTCACTCATAATTCATTTCATAGCTTGGATGGTCGCTGCTCGGTTGATTACGGCCGAGTAGGACATCGCGTGCCGTTGCCCAAAAACCGACAACGGCCCAGTCACCCATCCAAATTAAGGTCGCACTCCTCGCTGCTTTACTTCGGTGATCGACAAGGCCGACCCGCTGGAGCAAGCCACAAGCGCGACACCTATTGGTTTGCAAAACCATATATATATATATATATATATATATATATATATATATATATATATATATATATAAAATATTCTACTCCCTTTAAAGGCAGTCAAAAGAAAACATCCTGCTTTTCCATGCTATCCACCACGACTCTCTCCCCAGACCGGTTTCGCCTGCCTTACAGGAACTCATCAGTGAGGCTGTATCGAGTCGTGGTGAATAGCATAGAAAACAAGCGTCTACTTATTAGACAAGTTTCATTGTCTAGCGGTAGGATATTAAATCCTGCCGTTGATGCTCTACTGAAATCGCATTCAGTAAATACGAGCATCAATTGTAGCGGAGGTGGCTATATATGTTATAAACCACAAGGAAAAATTCGCTACTGTCTTGGTGTATTATATAAAATATTCTACTCCCTTTAAAGACAGTCAAAAGAAAACATCCTGTTTTTCTCGATACAGCCTATATATATATATATATATATATATATATATATATATATATATATATATATATATATATATATACCCTAGGGATAGCCCGTACGGGGCTTAACTAAACTTTTACTTTATGCTTGACTTCACTAACTACCTTCTTATCTAATAAATTTTTAATAATTTTAATTTCTTTCTCTCTTCTTTAAATATCAAATTTACCAGTGTTTGTTTTGCATTTCTACGCTACTCAGCTTGTTTGATGTTTTTGTTTTATTATTATAAGAGTAACATAGAAAATTGTTTAATTTATAATTTTTAAACCTTGACACCTCACGTATTGTTTTATGCACCAAATTTCCCAATGTTAAGTAACCCAATTAAAATTTAAATTTCCCAAAAATGTATATTTTTAAAATTCCCAAAATGTATACTTTTTTGTACTAGGTGTTCACAATATATATATATATTTTCAAGAATGTTCAATGGTTCGTCATACATTGTTGTTCTTGCTTTATGTCGTCTTATTTTAGAGTGACAAAAATAATACGTCATTGACGAAAGTCTGAAATAAATCGTTACTAGGCAATCAAATTTTAATAACTGTCAGAATCATTTTTCGATAATTTGGACATCTCAAATATTTTTATTTATTTTTATGTAAAAGTTAGGTAAGTAGGACAATTATAAGTGTTTAGTACCTATGTTTCGAACTAACCGACAATCCAGAGCTACATATTTTGATGTACTGTAAACCTGAACTGAAACATGCAACATTGTGAACGCAAATTATTTGTGCAGCGTAAGTTGTTCAAAACAATTTTGAAAGTGCTGTTTTGTGATTTTAATATACAATTACTGTATAAAGTGTTAGTATTTTTAATATAGGTCGTTAATATTAAATATGCAACAACGATATATATATGTATCAAGGGCGTTACTAGGACTATAATGCCCTGAAGGTCGAAATAGCCCGAGGGCTAGATTTCGACCTGATGGGCATTATAGTCCAGTAAAGCCCGTGGTGCATACAATGCTTTATGTTTTACCCAAAAAGAGTTTTTCAATGACTAATTACATTATTTATTCGCAATATAAAAAATAAGTTGCACCTGTACCTGTATACGTAAGTAGATAATGACTGGTGTTAAGTTTGACTTTGATGTTTCTATCAGTTAGTCAGTTGGCATTTTTTATTTAATGATTTGCTCAAAATGGAAGAAATTCCACAAAATATAAGAGAAAAGGCCATAAAAGCGACCGAAAATCTTTTGCCAGTTAAATCAAGGCAAGAGTATGATCGGGAGTATGGCATATTTGGTATTTGGAAAGATGCGAACGCAATTCTTCAAATATCCGAAACCGTTTTAATGGCATATTTTCAGGAACTGGTAAGTTATTGATTTTATTTTAATACATATATTTGCATAAACTTGATCTTTATTGTGAGAGATATAAAATTGAATAAGCAATAAAATTTCCATATTAGCGCATTATAAGCTGGCATTATCATAATGCCCGCTTATAATGCCCTAGGTGTGATAGCAGGTATTATTGCTACCATAACATATTCCGTTTCTAAGGTATTACAGATCAATAATAGATGGGTAAAACATAAATATTCTAACGTCAAAATTGACGTTTTAATTTTATTAAACCATTTTATCGGTGGGAAAAGCGGCTATAGATTGTTAAGAAATACGTCAAAAAATAATACTATTATTTCGGCTTGTAAAAATCGTTCGGATAATATCGGATTAATCGTATTATATATTTTTCATTATTCCTTAATTTTTTTTTCAAAATTAAAGAATAGTCACGCTCGAGAATGTCAAAATGAAGTTTTTTACAATTTTGTAGCCGTCTGCTTTCTCTACGTCACTTTTAAATTGTCAGATTAATGAAATATAGACCATTTAGCATGTAATTAACTTATTCTATCTTAATCTGACGCGTTCATACTTGGTGACCGGGTACAAGGTATCCTCCGGTAAAGATGGGTCCACATGCCGCCAAGTACACAAAAAATGATAAAGTAAAGAAACCCTTATGTAAAACAGGATTTATTGCAGGAAAAAATATTTATCCCAACGTGTTTCTAGTAAAACGCCACGTGCCACCGATTTTATAGTAGGGCAGAGGCGAATTAAGAGAATGTATTTTAAGTAGGTGATACGTGTTTTAGCAATGTTTTTTTTTTTAATTTGTAGTCAGGCTCTCTCCGAGGCTATGTGCATTCGAAAAGGTTTGTTTACTTTATCATTTTTTGTGTACTTTGCGGTATTGCTTTTAGAATGAATTAACTGTGGACGCATCTATACCGGGTGTTGCTCTGTCGAGCGTGACATAGGGAATCCCATGTAAATTTTGAAGTGGTCCAATATTGGCTCCCCTAATTATTTTAGAAGAAAATATAATTGGGATTTTCTAAAGAGCACGAAAAAGTTGTACCCATTGTGCAAATTTCAGCTCTTCTCAGTCCGCCAGCTAAGAGATAAATGCTAAAATAAGTTACGAATCTCCTATCTTCTTACCCGCCTTGTATTATTAGAAGTTTATGATAAAATACTAGAAAAATATTTAACCTCTTACTTTCAAGTTGTCAGATCAATGTCACATCATTCTTAAATAATGAACTACTAAAATTAAGAAAAAGTCACTATTATAAAATGGTTTTACCAGGGAAATAGTTATCGAAGAGTAGCGGACAGGTTTGCAGCCTATTTTCCCAATATGCCAATACCAAGTAAAACGACAATAGAACGGACGATAAAAAATTTGAAACTACAGGCACAGTAATCAATAATTGCAAATGTGAAGAAAATCGACGTGATCTTTCGCCAAACGATTTTTTCTATGGGGACATTTAAAAACTAAGCTATCAATAAAAAATATGAAAATTTAGTCCAACTAAGAAATGCTATTTCCGCTGAATGTGCCAGAATATCGATGTACCAACTAGCCAACGTAAGAAATGAGTTTTATAATCGTTTAGGTTATTGTCTGGCAGTTAATGGAGGAATATTTGAGCATTTGATTAAATCCTGATATTTTCGTCATAAATTGATTTCTAAATGTAGAAAAATTTGTTTTATTGTCTTGCGTAACTGTGGAGTGCATGTGTTGGAATTAGCTGTAAACTAAAATAAAATGCGAGGATTCTTTTTGAAATTCCCGTATAAAATTGTTCAGTTTTGGCAATGACATTATAAATTAATGATCTAAATTGTCACTGATAAATCGATATGGTGTTTTTATTGTTGATTTCTAGAGTACAGGGTGCATAATGAGATACTACGTTGCAGAAGTATTAAGCAGTTTATTCTTTACTGGTTGGTTGAAAAATGCTCAAATTTTCATTTTGGGTGGAACTTACTGTGCTCTTCAATAAATCCTAATAGCATTTTTTTCTAAAATAATTAGGGGAGCCAATATTTGACTACCTCAAAATTTACATGGGATTCCTATGTCCCGCTCGACGGAGCAACACCCGGTATATTAATCTGCTGCGCTGTAGTAAATCCAAAAGTTCCACCTTAGGCTCCCCTACCAATATATTGTGAATACCTTGTATAGGGGTATATGTGTTTTAATAATTTTAATATTTATTTAATTATTTTGGCATTAAAGAAATCATATCTAAAAAATGAAAACAAATAATCAAGAAAACATTTTTGTCACCAAACAATAACAGAGTCTAGGTCATATTATTTTATTCAGGGTCAACAACGTGCTAAGTCACCAAAATACTGAGTTCAACTTTGTATATATACCGAAATTGTACTAATAATGGAGAGAAAAAGATTAGAAAAATATTAGATAAGAAGTAGGTTGTAAAAGTGAAGTCAAGTATAAAGTTAAAGTTTTAGTTAAGCCCCGTACGGGCTACCCTAGTGGGTGGTATGCCCGTACTAAATTAAGTTAGTCAAATAAGTTAAGTTGGTTTAAAAAAAATGCAAAGTTAGTTTTGATGGTCCACCGGTCTCATGGTCCCAAGAAGATAGTTCCATACTGTAAATTTGCCCCAGTGGTCCCTATATATTTCAAAATTACATGTCACAATATCTTTTATTAAAAAGTTTTTATAAACATATTAAACATATTATGTCCGAACTTGCTTTATTTCTAGTATACAGGGCGTTAAGTTTAAAAGAAAAAAAATCGGGTAATAACATATGCGCTAAATTACTAAATATTGTTAACTAATTAAGCAAAAGCTTTTTATACTTTTATATCATAATATGTTATTACTCGACTTCAGTTTTTTATTATTATTTTTTATTTTTTAAATTATTTTAAACTTTTTAGTAAGGTTTATTAATTTTTTTGAAGTCGGTTATTTTTTTAACACCCTTTTATTAGCTTGGGTTGTATGTATGTATGTATGTATGTATGTATGTATGTATGTATGTATGTATGTATGTATGTATGTATGTATGTATGTATGTATGTATGTATGTATGTATGTAACGGAATCTTTAAACTTAATTTTCACCAACTTCCAGCGATTCGATTTCTTTGAAACTTTGCACACGTATCAAGGACCCATGACAATGCAATAATCTGCAAACAGTATCCCGTTATCCTGATTAGGATCGCCAGGATAAATAAATTCTTTAAAGATTTTCTATAGGAGAGTAACAGAGAAAGAGCTAGTGCGCGATCTGCGCACGCGTGCAGTTTCGGACGTACTCTCAGCATAAGGCTGACAGAAACTTGTTCGGAGTAGTTGCGTTCTGAAACTCCATGCAACAGTGAAGCTTTAACTGAAATGATTAGATTATTAAATAGTTCGTGAAACATTTCAATATCACATGTTCACAGAAAACTAATTGATATATCAAACTAAAAAAGAAAATAAATAATAGTTTAAAAAAATAAAAACACGCTTTTATATGCAACCGAACTAAAAATTAGAAAATAATTTTTCATTACAAAGAGTTTGTATTACAGCAATAAAAGGTCAAACAATGAATCATAATTATATACCTCAGAATAAAATTATTATAAAATTTAAGATAATAACAGAATAATTCACTTCAGAGTAAAAAGCGTGGGGTGCATTTTACTATTTTTTCATAACTTTTTCCTCTTAGATATTTACAAATGAAATAATTAAAACATTTAATACGTTATATTAAGCACCCCACGCTTTTATTCTGAAGTGAATTATTCTGTTACTATCTTAAATTTTATTATAATTTTATTCTGAGGTATATAATTATGATTTTTGACCTTTAGTACTGTAATACAAACTCTTTGTAATGAAAAATTATTTTCTAATTTTTAGTTCGGTTGCATATAAAAGCGTGTTTGTTTAGTTTATTTAAACTATTATTTTTAATTGTTTTTGACTTTTTAGTAAGATTAATTATTTTTTTTAATATTTGTTAAAGCTTTTGTAAGATAAGACCTGATTACACGTCTATTTTGTTGTCTCCGCAACAAATTTTATGGCTTCATTTTTCTGATTCGTCCCTCTCACTGAGCGCGGGAAAATACAAAAGGTCCTGAATTTTTGATGTTTGCGATATTACAGTCGAAATGAAAGCTCGCTTAAAACTCATTTTTGGACACAAAACGAGAAAGCAATTTATAGCTTACTTCGTGGCGAATGCAACTCTAGAAAATTTATTAGTTCTTAATATTAAAATTTAAGCAAATCTGTTGAAAGTGATTTCGAGACTCTCTAAGATATAAATTTAATATATATTTTATTGTTTAATTTTTGCAGTTTTTTTAACTTTGCCTTTAATATACAGGCTGTTTTCTAATTACGGTACGAAACTAAAGAAGGTGGTATGTCTTTTATGAAAAAAGTTCCAATAAACATCCCAGCAAACACTATTTGCCGGCAATATACATTTTTCATATTGGAATTGATGGTAAAGCATTGGCAACTGGTGGCAATATTATGCCAACATCTAATACGCATTAAAAAGTCAACCCTAAATAAACACTCAACTGCCAATAAATTTTACATGCAGGCGAATTGCCGGCAAGCATTCAAAAATGGAGGCATACCAATCCTGATTAAATAAAGCATGCGTTTTTGTTGCAGGCAAATAAATATTGAATTTTGAAGGCAAACCTTTAACGCATATTCATACTTTTCAAACCATATTATTAACATTGGTATTTAACTAACATTAGAGCAATTTTTTGATCTGTTGTATATATAATGGCAGCTAAACAACATTATTTTATGTTTTTTACATAATTTAAAGGAAATGGCCTTTTCATAACATTTTATTGTTACAAATCATAAAAATAAAAATCAAGTCAAACAAAATGTATATTATGTATTTTTAAGAGAATAAAAATAAAATGATGGTAATCATTTCGACCGAAGGTGACAAATTCAAATTTCCCGCTTAGCCGAAATACAAAAATTTGACGATTTTGATAGATGAAGAAAAATTGCTTTTGTTTGACCGCTTTGTGCTATTGTTTTCTACGTGGTTTTCTAGACTTGCTTCAATTCTGAGATACAGGGCGTTAAAACTTTCAAAAACAGTATGTTTCCTTTAAATATCTATCTAAATAAAATTTAGGACCCTTATTTGATGTAAAAAGGCGCTTGTAAAGCTTTACCCAGATTAGGATTATTGGGTCCAGTGGTTTCTTAGTGAGCACCTCAGCCATTATTATTGCGAGAAAAAGTATGCATCTGATTTTTTATGAATTTTCATATTTTTTTCTTTGTTAAAAAGTTACCAATTTAACTCTTTGGTCTTTATATTAAGTACTTATGTAAAATAAATAATAAAAATTGACGCCTATTTTTTTGACGTGACAACATCTTATAATTCGATGGACCTGGCTGCACGAACCAAAAACATGACCCATGCCGCGTTACCTCGCGCGCTCCATTTAAGGCTTGAAGTGCAAGCGAGAGCGCGGAACAAGCGACAAAGCGGCACAATCTCCGCGTCATTCGACACCTGTTTCTCTCCTACTTAAGTAAGCGTGAAGTGAAAAGTAAATGTGGTGTCAGTTGTTTGTAGCAACGATAATTGCGGCGATAAAGGTTATGATTCTTTGACGTTGTCACGTTCAACTATCGTCAGTAAACCGACTTTGCAAACCTTTTTTAATTGGTCATAGCCTTGACCATAATATTTTAGGCAAACTCACGACGATACTTTTAATTAAATACTATCTTTATTATAAAACACTTTTTTACGATAAACTAGATGTGTGAAGGTCGCATCCTACTTCTCTCCATTTTGTTTTTAACATATAATTTGCATAAAAATTATATATAAAAAACTTCATTGTAGTAATTATTACCAATCATATACCGAGTAATGCATCGCCGGGCGGGATATAGGAAATCCCATGTGGTACGTAAGGGTCAATTGGTAGAAGCTCCCCTAATTGCTTTAGAGAAAAATTCTAGAGTTTATTGAGAGCATGCAAATCTACGTCCATGGTAAAAACTTTTTAGATTTTTCGGTTAACCCGTTTGGTAGTTAGATGCTAATATATTTTTAAAAATTGTTACATTATTATCCGCCTCATATTTATGAACAACAATAAAAATACCAGTTAGCGTGACATTACGTTGTCATTTTAAAATTTAGTGCTTTATTATTAACAAAAAATCGTTACAGTAAAAAGAATTAAAGTTTTATTTATACAAAAGAGTTAAGTTAAGTTAAACTAAACCAGAGTAACAAATTTCTAGGAACTTATGACATTTATAATATTTACATGGTTTAATAAATTATTAATATTATTACAATAATTAATATGTTGAAAATAGGATTTAAGAAAATTTTCAAATATTCCTTCATTTGACTTCTAGACAATAACCCAGACGTTCACAAAATTGTCTTTTTACATTGGCTTACTGGTAAATTGAAATTTTATTGCATTCTGCAGAAATAGCATTTTTTAACTCATCTAGATTAGAGTAATTTTTATCCTTTGTATATCAAAATGACTACGTTTTGTCACGCTAACTGGTATTTTTATTGTTGTTCATAAATATGAGGCGATAATAATGTAACAATTTTAAAATATATTAGCATCTGACTAGCAAACGGGTTAACCGAAAAAATCTAAAGTTTTACCATGGACGTAGTTTGCATGCTCTTCAATAAACTTTTATAAAACATGATAACTAGGGGAGTCAATAATTGACCCCATTAAAAAATTACATGGAGTCCTGTCCTGCCCGGCAATGCATCACCCGGTATATGTCCCTTATATTTATGCTTTAGTTACATTGATTTATTTTAATTGTGTGCACTTTTTAAATTAAAAATGATAAGGGTTGCTAAATATAGAATAGGTACCCCAAATATGGAATACCATAAACAGTAGACAGGGCCTAATAATCGATTTTATTTTGTTTTGAAAAAATATGTAAATATTGTTTAGGGTGACAAAAAATATCGATGATTTGGGTCCTTAATACTAACTTTAGAGTCCCCCTCCTTCAATTTAGTATAGTAGTATTTTTTTTTTAAAAACCTTAAAAGGTATAAGAAGCGATAAAACGAAACGTTGCTACAGCAACCTGAAAGGAGCCTCTACTAGCATGTTACTACTTCTACTCGCGAATGGGCATTAAATAAATAATAGTTTAAAAAAACTAAAAAAAAAACACGCTTTTATATGCAACCGAACTAAGAATTAGAAAATAATTTTTCATTACGAAGAGTTTGTATTACAGTAATAAAAGGTCAAACAATGAATCATAATTATATACCTCAAAATAGAATTATAATAAGTTTAAGATAATAACAGAATAATTCACTTCAGAATAAAAGCGTGGGGTGCTTAATATATTAAATGTTATAATTATTTTATTTGTAAATATCTATGAGGGAAAAGTTATAAAAAATAGTAAAATGCACCCCACGCTTTTTACTCTGAGGTGAATTATTCTGTTATTATCTTAAATTTTATTATAATTCTATATTGAGGTATATAATTATGATTCATTGTTTGACCTTTTATTACTGTAATACAAACTCTTTGTAATGAAAAAATTATTTTCTAATTTTTAGTTCGGTTGCATATAAAAGCGTGTTTTTTTTTTAGTTTTTTAAACTATTATTTATTTTTCATTTTTAAGTTCGATATTTCAATTAGTTCTTTGCGGACATGTGATATTGAAATGTTTCACGAACTATTTCGTAATCTAATCATTTCATTTAAAGCTTCACTGTTGCATGGGGTTTTTCCCGTTAACTTAGAGCAGTCAAGTTCTTCAATTCGCATACCGTCTAATGATCTCACACGACTAAGTGCAACATAAGCTTGTCCAGCCGCAAACAGTCGCGAGCCCAGATAAATGACTGCATGATCGACTGTACAACCTTGCATCTTGTGAACCGTCGAAGCCCAACTCAAGAAAATCTATAAAGGAATTTATTTATCCTGGCGATCCTAATCAGGATAACGGGATACTGTTTGCAGATTATTGCATTGTCATGGGTCCTTGATACGTATGCAAAGTTTCAAAGAAATCGAATCGCTGAAGGTTGGTGAAAATTGAGATTAAAGATTCCGTTACATACATACATACAACCCAAGCTAATAATAAATAATAGTTTAAAAAAACTAAAAAAACACGCTTTTATATGCAACCGAACTAAAATTAGAAAATAATTTTTCATTAAAAAAATATTGTCACTTCATAGTAAAAAGCGTGGGGTGCTTAATATATTAAATGTTATACTAATTATTATATTTGCCAATATCTATGAGGGAAAAGTTATGAAAAATTGTAAAATGCACCCCACGCTTTTTACTATGAAGTGACAATATTTTTTTTAATGAAAAATTATTTTCTAATTTTTAGTTCGGTTGCATATAAAAGCGTGTTTTTTAGTTTTTTAAACTATTATTTATTTTTCATTTTTTAGTTCGATATGCATTTATGTATGTATGTATGTTAAAATGCTCCAGTTTATTCACTAAAAATTCCTTCGCCATTTTGTCAAGAGTAGCTAAATCCTGAGAAAAGTTTGGGATGTTGCCAAAAGATGGCAACACAGGTGTTGTTTTTATAATATAATGGATTTTTTATCCTGGCGATCCAAACCAGGATAACGGAATACTGTTTGCAGATTATTGCATTGTCATGGGTCCTTAATACGTGTGCAAAGTTTCAAAGAAATCGAATAGCTGGAAGTTGGTTAAAATTAGGCTCAAAGATTCCGTTACATAGATAGATAGATAGATAGATGGATAGATAGATAGATAGTTACAACCCAAGTTAATAAAAGCGTGTTAAAAAAAAGACAAACCCCCTAATTGCATGTCTGCGATTTTGTTTGAGAGAAATGCCGGTATTTTATATTTGGGATACTATTCGATATTTATTTATTTTACTTTTACAAAAATTCTACGTTGGCTCCAATCAATAAGCAAAATACGAACCTTATTAAACGAATAAAAAGAGCTTCTGCGTCAAAACACCGGCATTAACTTTTCCATAAAAGACGTAAAAGATCATTGCATACATCCTAACAACTTCCCGGGCTTCGCCAGCTCCCTTTTTCCTCTTTTTCCAGCGTGTTCCATTTTCTTAACTTCCTTCCGGTTGCGATCTGGATCTCTGGACCGAGAGCCAGTTTTCCACAATAGTCGGAATATCAATAAATTATCAAATCTTTCCATTTTCTGAACGGGTTAGATAAATAGTAAATTTTACGATAGCCTAATTTTTACCAACTTCCAGCTATTCAATTTCTTTGAAACTTTGCAACACGTATCAAGGACCGATGACAATGCAATAATTTAAAAACAGCATCCCGTTAAGTTCCAGCATTTTCCAGGAAAACCGGAAAAGTGAAAATCGTACGTTCTGGCGGAGGCGCCAGATTAGACAATTGAATAATCGAACTTGACAACATTTGCCGACGGGTTGGGGACCGGGATAAGGTTGCAACACCTTAGTTAAACAAGCGTGCGTCCACCCATAGGACGCAACCCCTCGGCAAACGACAGGAAGACCGTGGGGTTAACAAGAACCCCCGTTAAACGGGTACAAACCCCGTTACATGCAGACCAACCTGAAACTTGTTCGGAGTAGTTGCGTTCTGAAACCCCATGCAACAGTGAAGCTTTAAATGAAATGATTAGATTACGAAATAGTTCGTGAAACATTTCAATATCACATGACCGCAGAAAACTAATTGATATATCGAACTAAAAATGAAAAATCAAGAATTGTGTGCAAAAAAAAGAAGGAGGAATACTGTGAACTGGTTAGTTCTGGTTAGTTTTCAATTTCCTTGAAACTTAGCACACGCATGAAGGACCGATGACAACGCAAGACTTATAAAAACAGCATCCTGTTACAGATTATCCGATTTTAGGACCGCCATCGCCAGGATAAACAAATTCTTTGAATAATGCGTTTAATTATGTGCGAATGCGCAAGGGCAATTGATGCAAGCTAACCTGGTTGCGTTTCTTGAACTGACCGTTTTTTCAGACCTCTATAATGTGCTAGTGTAAAATGACATAGAAATTACGGAGTCTCCAAAAGGGTGAACATTGAGGCCGATTTCTACGGCTTTCAACCTCAAGAATGCAGTTTTATAAAGAATTTTTAGTGATTAAACTGGAAGCATTTATTTTAAAAACTAATTGATATATCGAACTAAAAATGAAAAATAAATAATAGTTTAAAAAACCAAAAAACACGTTTGTATAGTGACAACTCGAACTTAAAAATTAGAAAATAATTTTTCATTACAAAAGAGTTTGTCAGTCACTCGAGTAAAAAGTGGTGCATTTTACTATTTTTCCATAACTTTTCCCTCATAGATATTTGCAAATAGAATAATTATAACATTGAATATATTAAGCACCCCACGCTTTTTACTCTGAAGTGACTGACAAACTCTTTGTGAATGAAAAATTATTTTCTAATCTTTTAGTGTCGGTTGCATATAAAAGCGTGTTTTGAGTTTTTTAAACATCAATTTTCGTTGGTGGTATCTTATAGGGGTAGCAGGAATTAAATGTGTGAATATTTTAAAATTATTAAAAACAGGAATTTTCTTAGTAAATTTTCACTTGTAATACCACTAGTGCTAAATTTATTTCCGGACATTTTTCAACGCCACTAATATTTTGAAAATTATTTAAGTATTCGTGGCCGAGAAAAAAATTCCCGGAATAATTTAAGAACGTGTAGTATTCGGTGAAAATTTCACACCAAGTTTGTAGTTAAATAATATTCTTTTAAATTAATATTTTTAACTTTGACACGAGCATTAAAATTTTACTCTAAAATAAATATTTTCCATTTTACCAACTGTAGTGTCAAATATATGTAATTTTAGAGCTTATCATTGTTTATTCTTTTATATTATATATACCTTATATTACTACAGTTGGTAAAAATAGTTTATTTTAATTTCTTTAGACCCATACCTTGCTTTCGTTTGCTCTTTACTTACGTCAAGTACTTCAGTCATATGATATTAGAGACACCTCTTAAAATAACAGACGTTTTTTGGCCTCCTTATGGTGATCGTTATTAAACATAACGAATACGGCAGCAGTTTTAGACAGAGATTTTGCAGCCTCTTTTAAGAAATTTATCTTGCGTACTGCGCTTTCGACACATAACCTTAATTTTTACCTGTGGTTGACCGATTTTAAAGTTTACGAAAAATCAGTACTTACTTTTATTCTCCATAAGTTATATATTGATATTTAAATATATGCAAATAGTTCTATTGATTTTGTTTTTTAAAGTAGATGTAAACAATACAGTATAAGCAAAACACAAAAAGTAAGGTTAGGTTTGGTAGTAGAATAAAAAGCAAGTGTGCCAGATTGTAACATGTAAATTAATTACTGAATTAAAACATCCTTAAAAATGCAAGTCCGTTTTAATTTCTTTACACTATTTTATTTTTCTTACTGCTATGGATTTTCGCTAATTAGAGTCTATGTATCAATGATATTTTAATTAATACGGCATTAAAATGTCAACCTTCTTAAATAATTGATATTAAAAATTCAACAATCCGGCAACCACGCAGTTTAACAATAACGATAACGATAACGATAAGCTCTTCGGTATTCATCCGTAATTAAAGGAGTCCGGTATGGTTAATAACGATAACGGATCATGTTTGCGTTACTGCGCAGACTCAGAATAACGTTAACCACAACGGAATTGCAAAATAAGAGGTGCAAAATGTCTCTATTATTTTACTAACTGTAGTTGTAAAAATTGTCATTTAGGGTCTTAAAACCTTACATTATTTTATATTATGTTATGTCTGAAATACTACAACTGGTACAAAAATAACATTGTCTTTAATTATGTATGTAAATGACAGACATGACGTTAAAACAAATTCAATGATTATGTCAAAAAATTTTCACTATAATTCGCTCTAGGGTACCCCAGACAGGAGAAAATAAATTCCGATAAATACTTGTCCTATCATGTTAATGCAACCAAAACTACACATTTGATTGGTCACAAAACAGTGGTATGGAATTTTCAAGATAATCTAAATAAAAATACCAAACATTTATAAGCTATGTTCTTTAAAATTAAGTATTTTGGAGTTTTTTTACTAAACCCCTTTTTTTTATTTAAGGTAATTGCTTTTTTTTAGATTGATATTTACGAAACAAAGGAACCACAATTCCTTTTCAATTTATATCCAGAAATGAAAAGTTCTAAGCTGGGTTTTACTTCGTTTCTTATATCTACTTTGTCATCAAAAATGTATGGTCTGATACATATAAGTGTCTGAACAAAAATACCAATTTAGGGAAAAGAAAAAAATATGGCAAGGCAATCAATAAAGTATAACGTATGTCCTAAAAGTTTTGGCACAAAACAGTATAAAAAAGTATACATTTTGGGAATTTTTAAAAATATACATTTTTGGGAAATTTAAATATAATTGGGTTACCCAACATTGGGAAATTTGGTACATAAAAACAATACGTGAAGTGTCAAGGTTTAAAAAGTATGAATCAAACAATTTTCTAGGTTACTCTTATAATAATAAAACAAAAACATTAAACAAGCGAGTAGCCTAGAAATGCAAAAACAAATACTGAAAAATTTAATATTTAAAGAGAGACAAAATTTTAAGACGGATTGGATTGATTGTTTTATTAGATAAGAAGGTAGTTAGTGAAGTCAAGCATAAAGTAAGACAAAGTTAAGCCCCGTACGGGCTATCCCTAGGGATATGCCCGTACTAAATTTAGTTAGTTCAATAAGTTAAGTTGGTTTTAGAAAATGCAAAGTTAGTGTTGATGGTCCACCGGTCTCATTGTCCCAAAAGATAGTTCCATATGGTACATTTGCCCAAGTGACGTCAAGTATGTATATTTCAAAATGTCTAACGTCACATATGGTGGAGGCGCCCCCGTTCCCAGTGACCTTTGTGAAACGTCGGTTATGGTAAGCTGTGCCCGCCCCAGTTCCAGTGCCCTTTGTGAAGCGATAGGAAAAGTCGCTTATGGTACGCCCTTCCTACCCCCTCAGTTTATTTGTGGAAGAAAATACCATATATATGGTAAAGGCGTCCTGTTCCCCGGAGAAGAAATGTGTGTGAAAGGACGAAGATGGGGAAAAATATGTTGCGTAGCGTAGCTGCAAGGAGGTAGCAGCGTAGCTACAAGAAAAGGAAGATAAGGTATATCTTCAGTTTTCAAATATGGCTAAATGGTGTTAGCCAGAGGTGATAAAGAAGAATATGGAAATATATTTATTTGTGTCGAAGTTGTATGGTACGTCGTGAAGACGGAGTTCAGAAGCAGCATGAGGCTGCATTAGCACTGAAGCCGCAGCTCTAGTATGGGGAAGAGCTCTGAAGTATGGTCTTGAATGGTGGGGTACAAGACAGTTAAGCGGCCCTGAGAAAGCTCAGGATATGGGGAAATTGGCATGAAGTTGCAGTAACCTGATGTGGAAGAAGAAAATGGGAATGAAAGGCAGACAATGGTACGTGGAGAAGTACGGGACAAATGGCCAATGGAACGCACCATCAAGGACATGGACAGGCAGGCAAGGTGGACGCAATTTTTTTATAAAGGCTAGTATAAGAAGAATGTGGAATATTAGGTTAATTTCTAAGTATAAATATTTAAAAAAATTTGATTTTCTTTTTATGTAAGAGATATTTTTTTTGTTTTTAAACTATCCAATAAATTTAAAAAAGGGCAAAAGATGAAATAGAAAAAAGTCACCTAATTAATAGTACATGTAAAACATAGTTAATTATTTTCTTTCCCACTGGTATATTAAATAAATCATTGA
Source organism: Listronotus bonariensis (assembly GCA_014170235.1). NCBI lineage: Eukaryota > Metazoa > Arthropoda > Insecta > Coleoptera > Curculionidae > Listronotus > Listronotus bonariensis. The sequence goes on from JACEGR010005922.1 coordinate 33,666, forward strand.
ATTACTTTTTTAATGGTTCAACGTTTTGCTGACGAGACAAGGCCAAGTTCACTTTTATTGTTACAGGACTGGTCAGTTTTAAATAACACAAACTTTTTTGCTTATTTAGCTGTTTGTGTAGTACATAAATATCTAGTAAACTTAAAGATTAATAAAAAAAAATTACAATTTATGAGTAACAATAATTAGGTAATTTTTTGTCTAAAAAATAATCTTACCGTTAAAACTATATTTATTTAAAGTACCTACTTAAAGAAAAGCTTAAAAAGGTTTTTAACAATTAAGCTAAAATCTTATTTGAACTAATTATTTCAGCAAAAACATCTCTAGAACTTTTAAATAATTATTTTAGATAATTTATCCGGAAGAATTTTTTTAAAATTTCAAAAAAAAAAGAGTCATAATGTTAAATATAACCTAAATGAATTATTTTTTAGAAAAAAAACTATTTTTACATTTTTTCGTGCATTTTTTTGAAAAAAAATTAATTGGAAAAAACAAAAATTTAATAAAACGTTAAGATTATTTACGATAAATATAATTTATATAATAAGTAACATAATGTTAGGTTTTAAATATTTGTAAGCTATATGGAACTATCGTTTTTCGATAATATTGCTAATTTTTTTTAAAGGGGTTAAAGTAAATTTGGCTCATTTCTAATAGCGTTGTGGGTCCAACGCTTTCAGGGAAGGGGCATATGTGAACACCTAGTATAAAAAAGTATACATTTTGGGAATTTTAAAAATATACATTTTTGGGAAATTTAAATATAATTGGGTTACTTAACATTGGGAAATTTGGTACATAAAACAATACGTGAAGTGTCAAGGTTTAAAAAGTATGAATCAAACAATTTTCTAGGTTACTCTTATAATAATAAAACAAAAACATTAAACAAGCAGAGTAGCCTAGAAATGCAAAACAAATACTGAAAAATTTAATATTTAAAGAGAACAAAATTTTAAGACGGGGATTGATTGTTTATTAGATAAGAAGTAGTTAGTAAAGTCAAGCATAAAGTTAAAGTTTAAGTTAAGTCCCGTACGGGCTATCCCTAGGGATATGCCCGTACTAAATTTAGTTAGTTCAATAAGTTAAGTTGGTTTTTGAAAATGCAAAGTTAGTTGTTGATGGTCCACCGGTCTCATGGTCCCAAGAAGATAGTTCCATATGGTACATTTGCCCCAGTGACGTAAAGTGACCCTGTATATGTATATTCAAAATTTCATACTACAAGTTAGTTGGGCGGATACCCAAAGCTGAAATCTGTCGAATATTCCAGAATGAAAACATTTCACGCAGAACCATTTATAGAACAATAGCGGAATGCGAGCAGGAATACCATGTCTGAATCTCCCAAAGTGGAAGACCACGTGCATTTCACCGCACAGATGGTCAGAGGAGACTGGCGTGGAAGAGCAAAAACAGATTCAGGATCATCACCAGGGAGACTCGGCTAGGCAACTACTAAGATCTTCTAAGAGCGGCTGATGATCGTTGAAGCGAGGAGGAATGGTCTTCAAGAACATCATGAGCACGGGAAAGATGCCTCAAATACGAACAATGAAAGAAATCATTATTTTAGATGACGAAAAGTATTTCACTTTGAGTAATTCTGAAATGAAGGGAAACGATGGATTTTATACGGACAACAGTAGAGAAATGCCCTGATAATGTTAGATACAAACATAAAGCCGAAATTTGCAGATAAAATCCTTGTCTGCGTGGGGTGCAGGGTGTATCCGCACGTGTAGCACCTTTTGTGGAAGAGTGAGGTGAAGCTTTCGAATAGTCGAGAGCTAAATTGATAACTGCCTTTCCAAATTGCTTCAGTTTGTCCGCAGAACATCATGCTATATGACGATATCATGTTTTGGCCAGACCTAGCATCATGCTTATTACTCAAGAGATACCCAAAACTGGCTTCGACAACACGCACATACCTTTGTTCCAAAAAACAGATAATCCCTAACTTGCCGCAGGCTCGTCCAATAGTGGGTTTTTGGGCTGTACTGCCCTAGAAAGGTTTATCATGGAAGCTGGGAAGCACAAGCTGAGGAACAATTAAGACGGCGAATTTACGAGAAATTAAGAGAAATTAAACTGAATTCCGTCCAGGACCTCATGAGAGATTCGAAGAAATGTGCTGTCTGAATCGGCCACTCACACATAATTTGATAGTATAGTTTAGTTAAGTATTGAGTTGTAATTTATGATAACTAGTTAGTGTTTTAATAAATTACTTCATTAAAAAAAAAAACCGATAAATATTTTGTGCCAAAACTTTTAGGACATACGTTATCCTATTTGGGATTATTTCTTCGGTTCAAAGTGTTTTTAATTGGGATCTTTTTTTTCCTGTTTTTAAATAAAGTCAACTCTTGAGTTTTTCGCAAATTTATGTTCACTTTCGTGGGGCCCATTGGCGGCAGGTCAGTATCGGATGGTGATATCCTGGAGAAAGCGAGGGAAGAGCACTGATCCTCGATGGATAGCCAATGCTTGTTACCTGCGCGAAACAAAAATACAATTCATGGGCAAAATAATGAGTTTGTGCGCAAGCAAATCGAGAGGAACGCGCCCGGCGCCAAACGAAGTATCGGGCAGAATCATGTGATGAATACACGATTATCAGTCGGTTCAGTTATTTAAAAACGATACGATGTACCAAAAAAAATACAACATTTGTAAATCACATCAAGTTACAGGTAAATGTATTAGTAAATACAATACTTCTCGTACTCCGTGTTGAATCCTTGTTAATTGATTTAAAAATTTTCTTTGGTTTCCACTACGCTCCCCTGTCTTTGAAAGTCCTCTACAAATTCTCTTCTAGCTGGTATTCTATTCTATTCTATTTTTTTGCTTGGTTTTGGTCCCTTTCAGGTCCAATCCACCACTCTCCCCTTCCGGACTATGCTTTCCAGGGCTTCTCGTCGGCGGAAAATCTGGATAATCGAGCTCGTAGCTCCCAGAAATTCCAAAAAACAAAAAATAATTGTACAATCGATGCAATGCATAAATTGTCGGCTGTCAAACAAAGATCTGCTACTGGTGTTACGTATAACCTTCACTTTCACTACTGACAGTTCCCATGGCACGCCCATCTATTTCCCGCCATTTGAGAAATACCTCGGGTTCACCACCAAACAGGATACTATCAGCTTATAGGAATCTTCGCTCACAGCGCTTAGATCCAGAAGAAAGATGCCGTCAATTTAGCGTGAATCTTTCCTTGATCTCCGAAGGTAAAAACGTCCGTACGGCACCTTTAACCGCCACTTCGGGAAGAACTTTATAGTACTCTACGCACGTCCGCACTGTCCGGAGGTCAAACAAAGGAGTCTGCTGGTAGCCTTCTATTAGAAAAACGTTCTTCATAAATGCTTCTAGCTTCCTAAGAATTGCAATAAGTCAATAAGCACATAGTCATATCTCGCGTACCAAAAATACTCTCATTCGTATCAAAATGCACACACTGATACAGTAATACATACTAAAAATAAAGTATGATTTCAATTCCGGTAAACATTACTTGTCTTAAGTAAAATTTGAACTCTTTTCTAACTTATTTATTATTTTTTAAGTATTTATATTTTAGTTAATTAAACCATTACATTTTTGTCCCATGGTATATCTACGTCTATGGTTTAATGTTAACACAGAATTTAAATTCTGTTTAGTATTCAGCAGAGGGCGTTTTATTGGAAGAAGGTGTGCCTGTTGTGGTCTGCCAAAAAGTAAAACTTTGTTTTACGATATTTGGAAGGACAAACTAAGAAGTAATTTATGCTAGAAAGGATTATTCTGAGTGAGCGAGACACATACGGGTCAGCAGTGGCGTAGAGTAGACAAAAACAGGTCTAGGCGAAGTCGTATCTGCGAGGCCCCTTTGGGGATGAAGATAGCAAAAAAGTTGAAGACCAAAAAAAAAGGTTTAAATACGGACTGTTTTCATTTTTTTAATACACTAAAAATACTGGTATAAGCGGACATGTACAGGGTTTTCATGTATATTTTGCCACCCTCTTTAACTATATACAAGGATAGAAAAAAATGTCATGTATAAAAGTCTTTACAAATATACCACGTTTGATATATCTAACTTTAATAGTTTTTGAAATATGACCACTTAATTCTGAAAAATAATAAATATATATGCCCATATTTCGAAAACTATTAAAGATAGATACATCAAATGCGGTATTTTTATAAAAGCTTTTTAAAATACCTTTTAAAGGTGATATATAGGGTTTTACATTAAAAAAAAGTTTATCTCTTCATTTTTCTTGAGATTTTGATGTTCATTTGTTTCTTTTTCATGCTGAAAAGATATCAAAGAGAAAAGAGATCAAAAAGTATAAAACTTTTATACATGACGTTTTTTATGTCCTTCTTCTGTCCTTCTTGCTTATAGGTTCCTAAACCCATCACTAAACTTGATTTGGAAAACAAACGCAGAGCGATGCAGATATCTTTTTCGCAGGATCTTAATTTAATATTGGATTGGGGCGCCAAAATCTCGTCCATTTTAATGCATCCAAAACACAATCATGTTCCTTGTCGCGAAAAGAGTCACCAAATACTCATCCTCTACTTATGAGCGGCCAAGTTTTACAGAGCAAAGACACCTTCAATCTTGTGGGTGTCACATTTAAAAGTAACCTTAACTGGCATAAACACATTGTATCTATAGCCACGGCAGCTTCAATAAAGCTTGGATTTTTCTTTCGAGCCAAAAAGTATTTTTCCCCTTCTAATTTATATACTTTGTATGTGTCCCAAATTCGACCTTCCTTGAAATATTGTTCTCATATTTGAGACATGGCGTCCCCACAACCCTAAACATTTTTAATTTCATTCAATGAAGAGCTATTCGTCTCATTAATGATCCTTCGCTTATAGAGGGGCTTTCTTCTCTTGCCCAACGTCGGGCTGTGGGGAATTTATCGCTTTTTTATAGGTACTTTCATGGCTTCTGCTCTGAAGAATTGTATAAACTCTCCCTTATTTAAAGACTTTTTTATAACCAACTTTTGATAACAATCAGATTTTTTAAAGTTTGCAATCTTTGTATTTCAAAATCTTTAAAAATCATTAACAGCTTTTTCCTAAAAAATGTTGTCATTATGTATCATCAATTATTATTATTTTTTTTAAATAAAATACCGTTGTTTCAGATAGAGAATATACTAGCCAAAAGATTGTAGGGTAAACTTAAGGTATAAAAACTGATATACAAAATAATAGGTTTGGTAAGTTCAAATAAAAATTTACAGATAATGCCACATTTGTTTAGTGTTTTTTCTAACTCGTTAAAAGGGTAAACAAGAGCAATAGTAGCTATATATATTACTATTTAATAGTAATTAAAAGTGAAAGATTATTAAATTGTAGATATTGTTTGAAAGAAACTGTACGGTTTCGCATTTATTTAGTTGTTTAGACTTGGCTTTACCATGGTCAAGAGTAGAAAATTCAGCGTTAGTCATCAAAGAAAATTCCTTTTACTTTTTTAGCACCATTTAATTATTTAAGTAAAAAGAACTGACATTTAGAAACAAATTGATTAGTAATTTTAACCTAAATTTTACAAATTGTCACAATGTCATTTTTAAAAATTTTTGTAATGTATAGCTGGTTGTCTATAAGTTTATGTTGCTAAGGCCTGAAAACGAGGCAAAAACAGAAGATCTATAACTAATAAATCTACTGCTTGATAGATGGAGTCACTCACCGGTGCAGCAATTACAGGTAGGTTGATGATCATCGTGGCAAGAATGAGCCGTTAGTACAATTCTAACATCTAGAAGGCGATGGGTTATGTAAAGCCTTTGCATTGTTATAAAAACATGACAGATATATTGAAAAATGTAAGTTATTATTAGGCTTAATAAAAAAGTATCCAATATTAGGGCACTATACTTCATCTGTTTTTTTACGTCTCTAAGACAATCCTAACAAATCAGGTGATTAGAGAACACGGAAAAAAATACATCTGCAGCCTTATTTACATAAAGATGTTTCATATTGTATATAGAAACGTGACTGCGTGCCAAAATAGACAACCAGTCTAAATCCCTTCAAATTTCCACAAATCCCTGGGAACACCTCCTGAGAGAATGCATGTATATGCCTAGAAACGGGAATGCAGAAAACCACTTTAAGCAGGTATACGTGATGAATTAACAAAATTTTGCAAATGTATATAATAATTTTAATAATTCATAAATACATATCCTATACTGGTATTTTTATAAGTCAATATTGTGTAAAGCTAACAATATAAAATAAAAAGTTTAAATTCGTAGTAAAATAAATAAAAATTTAAACACGTCAGTTAAAAACAGTAGTCATCATTTAACAGTTTTAAAAACAAACAAATTATACCTTGGTCATTATACGGAAGTTCTTACCAAATGGAAAACCTTTTTAATTATTAACTTTACAACAAAATGTACCTCTTCATAAAAGGCCCTGCTTAATGCATCCAAAACACAATCGAGTTCCTTGTCGCGAAAAAATCATCAAACACTCACCCTTTGCTTATAAGTGGCCAGGTTTTGCAGAGCGGGGATACATTTAACCTTGTTGGCGTCACATTTGAAAATAACCGTAACTGGCATAAACACATTGTATCTATAGCCACCGCGGCTTCAAAAAGCTTGGATTTCTTTTCCGAGCCAAAAAGTATTTTTCTCCTTCCAATTTATACACTTTGTATGTGTCCCAAATTCGATCCTCTCTGGAATATTGTTCTCATGTCTGGGGAATGGCATTCCCTACAACCCTTAGCATTCTTGATGCCATTCAAAGAAGAGCTGTTCGTCTTATTAATGATCCTTTACTTACTCAAAGACTTCCTTCTCTTGCCCATCGTCGAGCTGTGGGAGATTTATCGCTCTTCTATAGATACTTTTACGGCTTCTGCTCCGACGAATTATCCAGTATAGTCCCTCCTCTTGCAGCTCCCAACAGAGAAACTCGTGGTGCCGCGCGTGATGCATCTCTATACAGTTCAATTGGGACGGAGGCCCCGAACTTCCCATTTCGTTCGTTCTTTTATCCCTAGAGTTTCTAGACTATGGAACCTGCTGCCAGCGGAGGTCTTTCCTTCCCCTCAAATCTTCAATGTTTTAAGTCCCGTGTTAACAAACTTCCTATTACCCTGCCTCAAGACACCCACGGTACGTTAGTATTTAGGCTTCCAGCCTTCGTGGATTGTCCAAAGATAAAAAAAATATATTTCCACAAAAAAGAATTGTATGCTAGATGTACAGGGTGGCTTAAAAAGACTTTCTACCAAATTAATATCTTAGGTATTTACTAACTTTGGCACGAAACTTTAAAGGGTAATTTCTTATGTCATGTTATAAAAAATAGTTTTTACGAACATATGTCCGAGTTGCTTCGTTTCTAAAATACAAGGCTTTAAAGTTTTTAAAAAAATAATATTTTATAAATATCCTTAATACCCTAAAATCGATTTGGTTAACATTTGGTACGATTTTTTGATGTAATAAATCGCTTGTAAGGCTTTAACTAAATTGACTTTATTGGGTTCAGTATCGTCACAGTAAGCACAACAGCCAATATTATTGAGAGAAAAATGTACGCCACTGGCTTTTTATGTAGTTTTTATATTTTTTTTCCTATAAAACAACTAAAAATACAAAAATTTGGTGTTTAACATTTTTTTTGTATCTGGCCTCGTATTTAAGATATTTATAAAATATCGACTTTAAAAAATAATTAACACTCTGTATGTCAAAAAAGAAGCAACTCCGAATGAACGAAAGAGGGAGTTTGTGAACACAACACAGGAATTAAAAACTTAAAGATTTGAAGAAGAAGGACAGACCTCTGCTGGTAGGAAGTTTCACATTTAATAATCTAGAAATTCTAGGGTATAAAGAACTAACAAAGTGGAAAGTTCGGGGTCTGTCCAGTTGGACCGTATAGGGATACATACGTGCGAAACCATGAGTTTATCTCTTGGGAGTTGCAAGTGGATGGACTACTACTGGATTATTCCTCGAGCAGAAGCCGTAAAAATACCTATAAAAAGCAAAAATTTCCTACAGCTCGACGATGGGCAAGGAGAGGAAGTCTCTCAGTAAGTAAAAAATCATTAATAAAATGAACAGCTCTTTGAATAGAGTTAAGAAAGCTTGTAAAAACAATATTCAAGAGATGGTCAAAGCTGGTTAGTTTTGGTTTGGCTCTTTTTATGTCTGGCAGGCGATTCTCGAATCACGTATACTAGTGTCACGTTCGACATTGATAGATTCTGCATGAAAACCAGTTAAAACCAGTTTTTGAGCGAGATTTCATTGATCACGCATTCGACATTGTGAAGTGAGATTCGAGAATGGGGAGCTTCATACAGTTTTATATTTTGCTTTGTGGAATGCCGTGTTTAGGGTATATCTCTTTTAATTTATGACATTCTAGTAGCTTAACTATTTTATATTGTAGTAGAACCTTAATATTATTGAAAATCTTCAGCGAACTGAGTTTCCAGAGTCTTACAAAAAAAATAGTGTATGAATGTACCCATTAGTGCAGGACACATTCATACAACCGAAGAGCACATTTGCTTATCACTATTAAATCGTCATAATTATTGTTTATATGTGTTTTATACCATACTTTCTTCAATACATTTTTTTAACATACAAAACAAGCCATTAGTAAAATTAAAAATTAAAAACAGGTTTTATCCAAATCTGTTAATGCCTATTTTAACATCGCAATAGTTTCATGATTTGAACATAAGTAACGAATAGTGAACCGAGTGTCAATAAGCGGTCTTACGTTGCCAACTGGTTTACATCTACCAAAATGATTTTAATACCATTTTTGTTTTAACGTCCAGTTCTCTTTATTAAAAAAATAACAATCTCAAAATGTAAAATATTGCTTATACATTATTAATACACCTCAGGAAACGGAATATGTTATGGTAGCAATAATACCTGCTATCACACCTAGGGCGATTATAAGCGGGGCATGTGATGATGCCTCAGCTATAATATCCTAGAATGCGCTAATATGGAAATTTTATTGCTTATCCAATTTTATTTCTCTCACACAAAGATCAAGTTTATACAAAAATATTTTTTTCTTTAAACAATACTAAAAATTAAACTTTATTTCCAAAATAAAAATTACAATTTTGAAATGTCCCGAAAATGTAGCTGATCACACTATAGAATGAGTGGTGTTTTTTGTGATGGTAGCAGCGGTGGTAGCACTATATTTGCTCTCCTTCCAAAACTTTAGACTTCTCTCAGAACGTATCCTTTCGACTTAACTTTTTAAAAAAGATATGAGACGATGGTATTGCGAAATGTCTATATTTTCATAGACCATCAACGTAGACCTTAGGGTGGAATACTTGGTCCAGAGAGTTCGGACTGTATTTTTCCGACTAAAAATAATAAAGTTTGTTAAACATATGTATTAAAATAAAATCAATAACTTACCAGTTCCTGAAAATATGCCATTAAAACGGTTTCGGTTTATTTGAAGAATTGCGTTCGCATCTTTCCAAATACCAAATATGCCATACTCCCGATCATGCTGTTGCCTTGATTTAACTGGCAAAAGATTTTCGGTCGCTTTTATGGCGCTTTTCTCTTATATTTTGTGGAATTTCTTCCATTGTGAGCAAATCGTTAAATAAAAATGCTAACTGACTAACTGATAGAAACATCAAGAGTCAAAGCTTAACACCAGTCATTATCTACTTACGTATACAGGTACAGGTGCAACTTATTTTTTATATTGCGAATAAATAATGTAATTAGTCATTGAAAAACTCTTTTTGGGTAAAAACATAAAGCATTGTATGCACCACGGGCTTTTGACTGGACTATAATTACCGCTAAAGGAAAGGCAGAATTATTTGCTAAACAATTTGCTGCCAATTCAACCCTTGACCTCCCGTAAATCATCCAATTCCAGCTGGTTACCCCAGTTCCTCATAAAATGCCCGATATTATTTTTAAGGTAAAACACATTAAGCGTATCCTTTCTTCCTTAACACCAAGAAATCGTCTGGGCTGGATGGCATACCAGCAATCGTTTTAAAAAAATGTGCTCCAGAACTTGCACCAATCTTAACTCGGCTCTTTCGAATTTCTTACGACACAGGTATCTTTCCGGAGAGCTGGAAAGCTGCACGTGTTCAACCTATTCCCAAGAAAGGATCTAAATCTCTTCCATCTAACTATAGACCAATTTCAATTCTCTCAGTTCTTTGTAAAGTAATGGAAAAATTAATTAATTCACAAATTCTTAAGTACTTAGAAAACACAAAATTTTGCATGACAGGCAGTATGGATTTCGCCACAAAAGATCTACAGCAGATCTTCTTTCCTTCGTATCACACTGTTGGAATAAGTCTCTTTGAGTTTCTAGGTGAGTCCCAGATCGTTGCTCTTGATATATCCAAAGCTTTTGACCAGGTCTGGCATGCCGCACTTCTTAATAAACTTCCCTCCTATGGTCTCTTCAACTAAACTCTGTACTTGGCTCTCTAGTTATCTATCTGATCGACGTATATCAGTTATTGTGGACGGCCATTCTTCAAGCTTTCACCAAGTAAATGCTGGAGTCCCTCAGGGCTCAGTTCTGGCACCAACATTGTTTCTTCTTCACATCAACGACCTTCTCTCGTCCACAACTAATTCCATTCATAGTTTCGCCGACGATAGTACCCTTCACTCCAGTTTTCAGGTTCCTAAACCCATCACTAAACCTGACTTGGAAAACAAACGCAGAGCGATGCAGATATCTCTTTCGCAGGATCTTAATTTAATATTGGATTGGGGCGCCAAAAATCTCGTCCATTTTAATGCATCCAAAACACAATCATGTTCCTTGTCGCGAAAAGAGTCATCAAATACTCATCCTCTACTTATGAGCGGCCAAGTTTTACAGAGCAAAGACACCTTCAATCTTGTGGGCGTCACATTTGAAAGTAACCTTAACTGGCATAAACACATTGTATCTATAGCCACGGCAGCTTCAAAAAAGCTTGGATTTCTCTTCGAGCCAAAAAGTATTTTTCCCCTTCTAATTTATACACTTTATATGTGTTCCAAATCCGACCTCCCTTGGAATATTGTTCTCATATCTGGGGCATGGCGTCCCCCACAACCCTAAGCATTCTTGATTCTATTCAAAGAAGAGCTATTCGTCTCATTAATGATCCTTCACTTACAGAAAGGCTTCCTCTCTTGCACATCGTCGGGCTGTGGGGGATTTATCGCTTTTTTATAGGTACTTCCATGGCTTCTGCTCTGAAGAATTGTCCAGTATAGTTCCTCCACTTACGGTTCCCAACAGAGAAACTCGTGGTTCCGCGCGTATGCATCCCTATACGGTCCAACTGGACAGGCCCTGAACTTCCCACTTTGTTCGTTCTTTTATCCCTAGAGTTTGTAGAATGTGGAACCATGCTGCCCGCGGAGGTCTTTCCTTCCCCCCCAAATCTTCAAGTATTTAAGTCCCGTGTCAACAAACTCCTCTTACCTCGCTTAAGACACCCACGGTACGTTAGTATTTAGGCTTTTAGCCTTCGTGGTTTGTCCAAAGATAAAAAAATCCCTATAAGAAAGTAGTATTATTAAAAACAGAACATTGTCTATCATCCAAACAAATTTATTTCTTCAATGTTTTGCTTAATTATTTGAACTCACAACTCCAAAACCGCTTTTAAAAATAAATAATGAGCCTTCAAAATATTCCTCTAGGTCATTTATTTAAATAATAAAGCTCCATTCTGATAATCTACCAATCGGATATCCATCGTGTAAATCCTAAGGGCGGATCTCCTTATTCAATTTGCTTAGACTGCTAAAACTTTGCATTGCCGCTGAATGTGCAACGAATTTTTAAAAATCTTGAAGTTAGTCTACTAAAAGTTTTAGAGAAAATCTTCTAAAACTATTCGAATGCGTTTAGAAATCTCTATTCTGTAAAAGTTCAGTGGTTTAAATTCAACTACGTTTATTTGTTGCCGTTAAAAAAATTACATAATAAGGTGGAAAAGTGTTAATTTTTAACACGCTTTTATTATTAGCTTGGGTAGTATGTATGTATGTATGTATGTATGTATGTATGTATGTATGTATGTATGTAACGGAATCTTTAAGCTTAATTTTCACCAACTTCCAGCGATTCGATTTCTTTGAAACTTTGCACACGTATCAAGGACCCATGACAATCGCAATAACTGCAAACAGTATCCGGTTATCCTGGATTGGGATCGCCAGGATAAATAAATTCCCTTTATAGATTTTCTGTAGGAGAGTAACAGAGAAAGAGCTAGTGCGCGATCTGTGCATGCGTGCAGTTTCGGACGTACTCTCGAGCATAAGGCTGACAGAAACTTGTTCGGAGTAGTTGCGTTCTGAAACCCCATGCAACAGTGAAGCTTTAAATGAAATATGATTAGATTACGAAATAGTTCGTGAAACATTTCAATATCACATGTCCGCAGAAAACTAATTGATATACGAACTAAAAAATGAAAATAAATAATAGTGTTAAAAAATAGAAACACGCTTTTATATGCAACTGAACTAAAAATTAGAAAATAATTTTTCATTACAAAGAGTTTGTATTACAGTAATAAAGGTGTCAAACAATGAATCATAATTATATACCTCAAAAATAGAATTATAATAAGAATTTAAGATAATAACAGAATAATTCACTTCAGAATAAAAGCGTGAGGAGTCCATATTAATATTTTTCATAAATTATTTCCATCATAGAATATCTATAGAGAAAAGTTATGAAAAATATAAAATGCACCCCACGCTTTTTACTCTGAAGTGAATTATTCCTGTTATTATCTTAAATTTTATTATAATTCTATTTTGAGGTATATAATTATGATTCAATTGTTTGACCTTTTATTACTGTAATACAAACTCTTTGTAATGAAAATTATTTTCTAATTTTTAGTTCGGTTGCAGATAAAAGGAGCCTTTTTTAGCTCGGGAGTTGATATGAGACGAAAATAACCGTTGTTATGAATGAAGTTCAAATACTCGACAACAGATTACGCCACTACACTTAATTTCCAAGTTGAAGGGTTGGAAGAGTCTTTATATCTTTAAAAATACGCCCTTTAGGGTAAAACCGGAACTTTCTTGTTCGAGGGGGATAAAGGGCTATCAAACTATATAAGTCCCTTTATCGTATTGGGACTCCTTTTCAAGTTTTATCGACACGCACATTTATCAACTTAGTTTTATTATATACTAGTTATGATACCGGCTTCGCTCGGGAGTTGATATGAGACCAAAATAACCGTTGTTCTGAATAAAGTTCAAATATTTGACAACAGATGGCGCCACTACACTTAATTTTCAAGTTGAAGGGTTAGAAGAGTCCTTATATCTTTAAAAATACGCCCTTAGGTAAAAACGGGAACTTTCTTGTTCGAGGGGGATAAAGGGCTATCACACTATATAAGTCCCTTTATCGTATCGGGACTCTTTTCAAGTTTTATCGGCACGCACATTTTAACTTAGTTCTTCACAGTGTCAACAGAGGGCGTGATAAACAATAAGCTACCGCTTATTCGCCATATGGATTTCTCAAAAATTTAAATGATTCCCTTAGGGTTTTATGGTTATCGCTTACACCGTACTGATGAAAACAAAGTATGGTTGAAAACAGGTCTGCAATCGGTGATCTCATTTAGCTCAAAAGGAAAAACTTGTTGTGGCCAGTGTGAAAATCTGCATCGCCGTATTGTTCGACAGATGCAACCTTTCAGTGCAAGGAAATTACAAGCACTTAAGAGTTTTTCCTGTTTTAGTTTTGTAAAACTTAAAATTATAGACTCAACTTTTGTGTGGTGTCATATTTACTACAAGTGGTGTTGTTTTATACAAAGAGCAGTAGTAAAGAAAGTATTGAATTGAAATAACAGTTATAATAACTTATTCTGTAATTTATTATTGCTTGTGGTACAATTTTGTGAACATTTAGTACTTCCTACTGCAAAAAGTTTTCTAAATAACTAAATATAATATTATTTCCTACAATGTGCCACGGGCGTCTATTTTACTACAAATAAGTGTAGAATTTCGTGCCATTGTATTACTTTCTTCCACATTTTTTTCCGTGCGTGCTGTCCAACCTCCGATTCGTAAAAAGAAGTATTACTTTATACACTTGTTACATAAACTACTATTTAGTGCCAATTTGCTGGTAAAGCCACTGATTTCGATGGATTGCCAAGTTATATCCTGCGCCAAACAAAAGTTACATTTTATGGGTGTAAAACCAGTTTGTGCAAGCAAGTTGAGGAGGTAACCGCACCTGGCGCCAAACAAACTATCCGCATCATCGGAAAGAATTTGTCGACGGCAGCTCTGGTTTCCTGTTCGAAGTACGGTAGCTAATGAGCGTCACGGTCAGACAGTGCCGATGTTTGTATTTCGCCACGGCTCTTAAGTGCGCATGTTCGTCCACCCATTCATTTGTTTACTGCGCGAGGTCGTAAAAATCCGAAAATGCTTCTTGCCACCGCGTGATCTAAATGTAGGTTATCTTTTTTTATGGGTGAAGCCCAAAGTAAAAAAGGTTAACAGCTTAATAGGTTGGTTTAAAAAAAATGGATTGTTGTTATAGCAAACCTATTAAAAAACAACATCGTTAAAATTAACAAGCGTAAAATTTCCACTTGAAAACTTTTTAAACCGCCTTTGAATTTTTAGTAAACTGCAGGGCTGTGCAAACTGGAACATTTCAATTGATAACCGAGTCCTCCCTCAGATTTATAAGTGATAGATTTTCAATTGAAAATCGTGGTTGGCGGGTCCATTACCCGAATAAATGAGCGGGTTATTCTGGGAAGTGCATTATTCACTTTAAAAGGCGGTTTATTCAATACAATAAATTATGCGTTTTAATTTATAGGGACGCGGAGTTTAAAAATATGAAAATGTTACGAAAAAAGAAGTTGAATAATTTATTTTACTTTTATTAAGTTAGTAATGAAAGTGTAAAGTTATATTGGATCAGCAGAGGGCGTCTCGACGCTTTTCTGCACTTTGCTGGATATCTCTTGATTATTATTATTATTAATAATAATAATAATTAATAATAATAATAATATTCTTTATTTCCACAATCATTATTACAACGACAAAGAAACGTCACTACAGAATAAATAAAAATAGTTTAAATTTACATTCATTTAAAATCATTTCATTTGTTAACAATTAAAATAAAACAAAAATACAGGTAGATAAAATCATTAACAGACATCACAATTAAATATATTGGTAACAGTTTAACAGTCTATGATCAATAATCAAAATTAAAAGAGTATAAAAACACTTATCCTAGAACTGTATCACAGCCTTTCGAAATTTATCCTTGTTCTCTATTTCACACAAGTGTAAAAGGATTTTTATAAGAAGGAATACTAAGATCACTCCTGCCTCTGGTGACAATTGTCATTGAGTTGGAATAAAATCATGGATACCTATAAAAAGCGATAAATTCCCCACAGCCCGACGATGGGCAAGAGAGGGAAGCCTTCTGTTAAGTGAAGGATCATTAATAAGACGAATAGCTTTTCTTTGAATGGAATCAAGAATGTTTAGGTTGTGGAGGACTCCATGCCCAGATATAAGAACAATATTTCAAAAGAGGTCGGATTTGGGACACATATAAAGTGTATAAATTAGAAGGAGAAAAATACTTTTGGCTCGAAAGAGAAATCCAAGGTTTTTTGAAGCTGCCGTGGCTATAGATACAATGTGTTTATGCCAGTTAAGATTAGTTTCAAATGTGACGCCCACAAGATTTAAGGTGTCTTTGCTCTGTAAAACCTTGGCTGCTCATAAGTAGAAGGATGAGTATTTGATGACTCTGCTACGTGGCAACATGATTGTGTTTTGATGCATTAAAATGGACAAGATTTTGGCGCCCCAATCCAATATTAAACTGAGATCCTGCGAAAGAGATATTCGCATCGCTCTGCGTGTATTTTCAAAATCAGATTTAGTGATGGGTTTAGGAACCTGAAAACTGGAGTGAAGGGTACTATCGTCGGCGAAACTTATGAATGGAATTAGTTGTGGACTAGAGAAGGTCGTTGATGTAAAGAAGAAACAATGTTGGTGCCAGAACTGAGCCTCAGGGACTCCAGCATTTACTTTGGTGAAAGCTTGAAGAATGGCTGTCCACAATAACCGATATACGACGATCAGATAGATAACTAGAGAGCCAAGTTGACGTAATCATTGAGATTTGTTTTAACGTCATGTCTGTCATTCACATACATAACTGAAAATGTTATTTTGTACCACTGAGTCAAAGGATGCTTCAACAACAAAAGAAAACAATAAACATTTCGTAAAAACAATAAGAGGAACTTTTTGTAGAGCATTCAACTTTCCTTTTAAAATGCATATTGTCTCTTTTAACATATATATTTTTTCTGTAGTTGTAAAAATTCCAAAATTAGTCATTTAGGGTCTTAAAGCCTTACATTTATTTTATATTATAGTTATGTCTGAAATACTACAACTGGTACAAAAATAACATTTTCTGTAATTGGTAGTATGTGAATGACAGACATGACGTTAAAACAAATTCAATGATTACGTCAAAAAATCTCCACTATAATTCGCTCCAGGGTACCCCAGGCAGGAGAAAAAAATTCCGATAAATACTTGTGTTTGTCATGGTGTAATGCAACCAAAACTACACATCTGATTGGTCAAAAAACAGTGGTGTGGAATTACAGGGCTGTTTTTGGAGAATACAGGGCTGTTTTTAGAAATACAGGGCTGTTTTTGAAATACAGGGCTGTTTTTAGAAATACAGGGCTGTTTTTGAAAATACAGGGCTGTTTTGGAAATACAGGGCTGTTTTTAACGCATGCGTAAGACCGTCAATAGGAGTGTAAACATGGCGGATTATGAAGATATGCGCCGAGCGCCACGTGCAGAGGGTTGCGCTCCACGCCTTATGACATAACCTTAAACTTATATAGTTCATTCGCATGCGCGAAAAAATGACGTCAACATAACCTAGAAATTCGGACACTGTTATGATTGAAACATAACCTAAAAATTTATACGGATAAGCCCTCGCCCCGCGTCTAACAATTAGGGCTCCGGGCCCTGATAACGCCCCCGCCTAAGCCCTGGGGCTCCCACTCGTATTACAGTATAGTTATTTAAAAGACGGCAAATAACAGTGTTCTTATTTAAAAAGCAGTAATTTTGCCGTCTTTTAAATAATTATACTGTAATAAACTGTTTATTAATGAAATAACAGCGATATAATTTAAAAGACGGCAAATAACAGTGATTCTTATTTAAAAAGCAGTAATTTTGCCGTCTTTTAAATAATTTTACTGTAATAAACTGTTTATTAATGAAATAACAGCGATATAATTTAAAAGACGGCAAATAACAGTGTTCTTATTTAAAAAGCAGTAATTTTGCCGTCTTTTAAATAATTTTACTGTAATAAACTGTTTATTAATGAAATAACAGCGATATAATTTAAAAGACGGCAAATAACAGTGTTCTTATTTAAAAGCAGTAATTTTGCCGTCTTTTAAATAATTATACTGTAATAAACTGTTTATTAATGAAATAACAGCGATATAATTTAAAAGACGGCAAATAACAGTGTTCTTATTTAAAAAGCAGTAATTTTGCCGTCTTTTAAATAATTATACTGTAATACACTGTTTATTAATGAAATAACAGCGATATAATTTAAAAGACGGCAAATAACAGTGATTTTATTTAAAAAGCAGTAATTTGCCGTGATACAAGGAGATATATAGGTAAATTATACAGGGCCGCCAGCGGTGCTAATATTATTATCACAAGTAGATATGCAAATTATATACGAGGCTGTCAACGACACTAATATTACCAAGTATACCTATCGAATAGCGAAAACCGCATGGTATATTAACCCATCAAGAGTAGGTTTCTTGTTTTGACAGGTTTCAGGTTGATTGATACAGTACGAACCAAGGAGGCAAAGTATGATGTGATTTAAAAACACACAACCACACCACACCTCTCGGGGACTGACCAAGTCTCTCTGGACTTATCTAATATATGTATCTACAATTATGACGCCTGCGCAAAAGTCTAAACATGAACAGGTAATTAAATATGAACAGCAAAATAAACAGCTGAACAGCCCTGTAGTTTCAAAATACAGCCCTGTATTTTCCAAATACGGCACCGTTTTCTAAAATACAGTGCCGTATTTTAAAATACGGTGCCGTATTTTAAAAACGGTGCCGTATTTTAAAATACGGTGCCGTATTTTAAAAACGGTGCCGTATTTTAAAAAACGGTGCCGTATTTTAAAAACGGTGCCGTATTTTTAGAAAAACGGTGCCGTATTTTAAAAACGGTGCCGTATTTTAAAAACGGTGCCGTATTTTTAAAAAACGGTGCCGTATTTTAAAAAACGGTGCCGTATTTTAAAAAACGGTGCCGTATTTTAAAAACAGTGCCGTATTTTAAAAAACGGTGCCGTATTTTAAAAACGGTGCCGTTTTTCTAAAATACGGTGCCGTTTTGTGGGGCCCCAGGGCTTAGGCGGGGGCGTTATCGCAGGGCCCGGAGCCCTAATTGTTAGACGCGGGGCGAGGGCTTATCCGTATAAATTTTAGGTTATGTTTCAATCATAACAGTGTCCGAATTTCTAGGTTATGTTGACGTCATTTTTTCGCGCATGCGTAAGAACTATATAAGTTTAAGGTTATGTCATAAGGCGTGGAGCGCAACCTCTGCACGTGGCGCTCGGCGCATATCTTCATAATCCGCCATGTTTACACTCCTATTGACGGTCTTACGCATGCGTTAAAAAACAGCCCTGTATTTCCAAAAACAGTCCTGTATTTCCAAAAACAGCCCTGTATTTCCAAAAACAGCCCTGTATTTCCAAAAACAGCCCTGTATTTCCAAAAACAGCCCTGTATTTCCAAAAACAGCCCTGTATTTCTAAAAACAGCCCTGTATTTCCAAAAACAGCCCTGTATTTCTAAAAACAGCCCTGTATTTCCAAAAACAGCCCTGTATTTCTAATATACGTTAAAAACTGTTAAGGCCCTTATTTACTCTCAAATAACATATTTATTTAAAAATTAGTGTTAATATATTTATTTAAAATAATTGTTTAAAAAAAGAATGACTAAAATCAAACCACTAGAAGCCAAGATATACGTTAAAAACTGTTAAGGCCCTATTTACACTCAAATAACATAATTATTAAAAATTTTAGTATTAATATTTGTAGATTTATAAAAATTAAATTATTAGCAAAAAGAACAACTAAAATCGGTCTACTAGAAACCGAAATATACGTTAAAAACTGTTAAGGCCCTATTTACACTCAAATAACATATTTATTTAAAAATTAGTGTTAATATATTTATTAAAAATAATTGTTTAAAAAAGAATGACTAAAATCAAACCACTAGAAGCCAAGATATACGTTAAAAACTGTTAAGGCCCTATTTACACTCAAATAACATAATTATTAAAAATTTTAGTATTAATATTTGTAGATTTATAAAAATTAAATTATTAGCAAAAAGAACAACTAAAATCGGTCTACTAGAAACCGAAATATACGTTAAAAACTGTTATAGGCCCTATTTACTCTCAAATAACATGTTTATTTAAAAATTAGTGTTAATATATTTATTTAAAATAATTGTTTAAAAAAGAATGACTAAAATCATACCACTAGAAACCAAGATATACGTTAAAAACTGTTAAGGCCCCGCGCAGATTTATGTATGCAGCGTTGCCGCTTCGGTCTGAATTATGCGATTATCAGCAGGTGTTCAACTAAATTCTAGCGTTAGGTCCGGCAACTGTGCATTGATTCATTGTTATATGCTAATGCCCTGGTCCCAATTATACCTCGTTTGGCGTTTTAATTATCAGATCCTCCAATGGCCTAGTGGTATATGGCGTTGGATTCTCACACAGGTGGTCAGGTGTCATGGGTTCGACTCCCAGCGCCGGCGAGACTTTTTAATTTATAGGTGATGACGTCTGGTTCCAATTATACCCGTTTGGCGTTTTAATTATCAGATCCCCAATGGTCTAGTGGTATATGGCGTTGATTCTCTCGCAGGTGGCCAGGTGTCGTGGGTTCGACTCCCAGCGTCGGCGAGACTTTTTAATTTATAGGTCGTTTCAATTTTAAGTTTAGGTGATGACGTCATCGATGGTTAGTTACCCCTATCTAGCACGTGGTGACTTAGGGCATTAAAAATTCTAATTCTTGCGTTAGGGGTTGAGATGGCGATAAAATTGTGTTTTCGGACCTTAAATTTCTCCCATAAGAAATACATGGGAAAAACTACCCTTATTATGCATGTGTTGTATACTATATTTTTCCACGACCGTATAAAAATTTCCCAAAATACCATTTTATACATGTTTTATTTATCCAAACTTAATAATTTTAATTTTTGCAGCACAATGCCATTGTAGTGCAACAAAATATCATAGCCTGCCTTGTTTTTAGGAGACAATTATTACTTTTTATAACAATGCATTTATTTTTATTGTTTAATTTTAGAAAATTGTATGTACTTACTTTTTGTAGAAATAATACTAAAACAGTATAAATTCCTTTTCAATTTCTTAGTCATCCAAATTCATTATTACTATTAGTTTTTAATAATTTCTATTAAATTTATTTGCAAACTGTCAAATTTTAAAACTAGTGACACATGAACTAAAAGAAATAATGACGAAATCAAAGGTAACTTGACCGTTTGGTTCAGTTGATGTCGCGTTTACTGTTACATTGCATAAATTGATATTTTTAAAGTTTATTGTAGTAGGCATTGAAACAAAACACTAATTTAAAGTGTGAAAAAAGTGAGTGGCCAGGTTTTGCAGAGCGGGACACATTTAACCTTGTGGGTCACATTTGAGAATAACCTTAACAGCCATAAACACATTGTATCTATAGCCACCGCGGCTTCAAAAAAGCTTGGATTTCTTTTCCGAGCCAAAAAGTATTTCTCTCCTTCCAATTTATACACTTTGTATGTCCCAAATTCGACCCTCTCTGAAATATTGTTCTCATGTCTGGGAAATGGCATCCCCACAACCCTCAGCATTCTTGATGCCATTCAAAAAGGGCTGTTCGTCTTATTAATGATCCTTACTTACCAAAGACTTCCTTGCCCATCGTCAAGCTGTGGGAGATCTATCGCTCTTCGATAGATACTTTTACGGCTTCTGCTCCGGACGAATTATCCAGTATAGTCCCTCCTCTTGCAGCTCCCAACAGAGAAACTCGTGGTGCCGCGCGTATGCATCCCTATACGGTTCAATTGGGACAGGCCCCGAACTTTCGTTCGTTCTTTTATCCCTAGAGTTTCTAGACTGTGGAACCTTGCCAGCGGAGGTCTTTCCTTCCCCCAAATCTTCAAGTTTTTAAGAGGTCATTTATATTTCCCCGGGTATTATATAAAAAAAATTATACACTTTATATGTGTCTCAAATTCGACCTCCCTTGGAATATTGTTCTCATATCTGGGGCATGGCGTCCCCCACAACCCTAAGCATTCTTGATTCTATTTAAAGAAGAGCTATTTGTCTCATTAATGATCCTTCACTTACAGAAAGACTTCCCTCTCTTGCCCATCGTCGGGCTGTGGGGGATTTATCGCTTTTTATCGGCTTTTGCTCTAAATAATTGTCCAGTATAGTTCCCCCACTCACGGTTCCCAACAGAGAAACTCGTGGTTCCGCGCGTATGCATCCCAATACTGTCCAACTGGACAGGCCCCGAACTTTCCACTTTGTTCGTTCTTTTAGAGTTTCTAGAATGTGAAACCTGCTGCCCGCGGAGGTCTTTCCTTCCCCCAAATCTTCAAGTATTTAAGTCCCGTATCAACAAATTCCCTCTTACCTCGCTTAAGACACCCACGGTACGTTAGTATTTAGGCTTTTAGCCTTCGTGGTTTGTCCAAAGATAAAAAAGTATTTTTTGTATTTTTTGATTATTGCCGCGGTTTAGAAAAAATAACCATTGTAACCCTGTATTATAAAATAAAATATACAAAATTTATCATCTACCGCACAACCAGTTAACATTAATCGAGAACCACCCTAAAGAAAGATGAACAATGAAGCATCTAATTAGGAAAAAGACGGCACAGCATTAATAATCAGCAAATCCGCTGTATCAATTATTATCAGCAAAAACCCGATTCGAACAGCAATTTGGAGAAAATGGAACTGCGCGACTGGTTTTGGTAGAGATAAGGTCGGAAATTTATGAAGTGATTTATAAAACAATAGTTCTCGAAGAAGGCTCCGAATTATATATCACTTATTGTGTTTTTTTGGAAGCTTTAGGTATTTAATTAACAAAAACACCCATTAATTAAGGAAATCTCTTTAAAAATGTATTATTTATTATAATACCGCACTATGAAATAGAAATTAAATTTTTACGCTAACTGGTATTTTTATTGTTGTTCATAAATAGAGACATTTTGCACCTCTTAAAATAACAGACGTTTTTTGGCCTCCTTATGGTTATCGTTATTAAACATAACGATTACGGCAGCAGTTTTAGACAGAGATTTTGCAGCCTCTTCGAATAAATTTATCTTGCGTCTGCGCTTTCGACACATAACCTTATTTTTGCCTGTGGTTCACCGATTTTAAAGTTTACGAAAAATCAGTACTTACTTTTATTCTCCATAAGTTATATATTGATATTTAAATATATGCAAATAATTCTCTTGATTTTGTTTTTCAAAATAGATGTAAACAATACAGTATAAGCAAAACACAAAAAGTAAGGTTAGGTTTGGTAGTAGAATAAAAGCAAGTGTGCCAGATTGTAACATGTAAATAGATTACTGATTTAAAACATCCTTAAAAATGCAAGTCCGTTTTAATTTCTTTACACTATTTAATTTTTCTTACTGCTATGGATTTTTCGATGATTAGAGCCTATGTATCAATGATATTTTAATTAATACGGCATTAAAATGTCAACCTTCTTAAATAATTGATATTAAAAATTCTACAATCCGACAACCACGCAGTTTAACAATAACGATAACGATAAGCTCTTCGGTATTCATCCGTAATTAAAGAAGTCCGGTATGGTTAATAACGATAACGGATCATGTTTGCGTTACTGCGCAGACTCAGAATAACGTTAACCACAACGGAATTGCAAAATAAGAGGTGCAAAATGTCTCTAATATGAGACGATAATAATGTAATAATTTTTAAAAATATATTAGCATCTAACTAGCAAACGGGTTAACCGAAAAATCTAAAGTTTTTACCATGGACGTAGATTTGCATGCTCTTTAATAAACTTCAATAGAATTTTTCTCTAAAATAATTAGGGAAGCCAATAATTGACCCCATTAAAAATTACATGGGATTTCCTATGTCCCGCCCGGCGATGCATCACCCGGTATGTCACTTATTGTGTTTGTTTTTTGTAAGCTTTCAGTATTTAATTAAAAAAACACCCATTAACTGAGGAAATCTCTTTAAAAATATATTATTTATTATAATACCGCACTATGAAATAGAAATTAAATTGTTTGGCTAAAATTCTGAAACTTACCAATCTAACTTAAAATGAGGTGCTATTTACTGGAAAAATATTGAAAAAAATATCATTTATTATTACAGGTGGTTTTTGGGGAACAAAAATTATTATACCGGGTGATGCATCGCCGGGCGGAAATCCCATGTAATTTTTAATGGGGTCAATTATTGGCTACCCTAATTATTTTAAAGAAAAATTCTATTAAAGTTTATTGAAGACCATGCAAATCTACGTTCATGGTAAAAACTTTAGATTTTTCGGTTAACCCGTTTGTTAGTTAGATGCTAATATATTTTTAAAAATTGTTACATTGTTATCGCCTCATATTTATGAACAACAATAAAAATACCAGTTAGCGTGACATAACGTTGTCATTTTAAAATTTAGTGCTTTATTATTATCAAAAAATCGTACAGTGAAAAGATTAAAGTTGTATTTATACAAACGAATTAAGTTAAGTTAAACTAAACTAGAGTAACAATTTTCAAGAACTTATGACATTTAAATGTTATGTCACGCCAACTGGTATTTTTATTGTTGTTCATAAATATGAGGCGATAATAATGTAACAATTTTTAAAAATATATTAGCATCTAACTAGCAAACGGGTTAACCGAAAAATCTAAGGCTTTTACCATGAAGGTAGATTTGCATGCTCTTTAATAAACTTCAATAGAATTTTTCTCTAAAATAACTAGGGAAGCCAATAATTGACCCCATTAAAAATTACATGGGATTTCCTATGTCCCGCCCGGCGATGCATCACCCGGTATGTCACTTATTGTGTTTGTTTTTTGTAAGCTTTCGGTATTTAATTTAAAAAAAACACCTAATTAACTGAGGAAATCTCTTTAAAAATATATTATTTATTATAATACCGCACTATGAAATAGAAATTAATTTTTTTGGCCAAATTTTAAAAAGACAGACATTTTTGAGGGGGTTTACAAAAACTAATCGTCGATAGTTTTAGCTTCGTAGTAACCTAAAAATCCCCTCCAAAGTTGTTTTCTTGAAAATGCGATAAAAAGTGTTTGATTTACTTTAAAATTTAAACATAAAAAATCTTCTTAAAACATAAAATATTATTTCGTCACGACTGTATATCCGCGGAAGTGTATATTTTAAATCGAATTTTTGACGTCACTTTGTCCAAAGTTATTTTCCCGGATGCTCCGTCTTTTTATCTGTTAGCATCTTGGCAAATCCCTTCAGAAAATAAGCCATCGAACGGAAAACTGGGTCACTTTTTATGTTTATGTCGTTTTGTCGGAAGGGGAATTGCCGTAACTTCTCGCACATAAAAACCCGTTCAGAACTTATTAAATGTCCCCCGGGCAATTTACACTGACTGTCTATTTAGTGAAAGGGATGAAAAATGCCGGCAAAGTTCGAAGAGATGAAGGATTCCTGTTCTGGTATACAGGGTTTAACCCTGAGTTACTGTATTAGCGACCTTTTAAGCCACAATATTAAATAATAGCTATTTTTCTAACAAGTGCGCAAAGTGATACTTTTCCGCACGCGACTGCCGTTGCCCGAACGGCGCGAAGCGGAGTTCGGGCAAGCAGTCAAGTAATAAAAGGTCAAACAAATGAATCATAATTATATATACCTCAAAATAGAATTATAATAAAATTTAAGATAATAACAGAATAATTCACTTCAGAGTAAAAAGCGTGAGGTGCATTTTACTATTTTTTCATAACTTTTCCCTTATAGATATTTACAAATGAAATAATTATAACATTTAATATATTAAGCACCCCACGCTTTTATTCTGAAGTGAATTATTCTGTTATTATCTTAGATTTTATTATAATTCTATTTTGAGGTATATAATTATGATTCATTGTTTGACCTTTTATTACTGTAATACAAACTCTTTGTAATGAAAAATTATTTTCTAATTTTTAGTTCGGTTGCATATAAAAGCGTGTTTTTTTAGTTTTTTTTTAAACTATTATTTATTTTTCATTTTTTAGTTCGATATATCAATTAGTTTTCTGCCGGACATGTGATATTGAAATGTTTTACGAACTATTTCGTAATCTAATCATTGCATTTAAAGCTTCACACTTGCATGAGGTTTCAGAACGCAACTACTCCGAACAAGTTTCTGTCAGCCTTATGCTGAGAGTACGTCCGAAACTGCACGCATGCGCAGATCGCGCACTAGCTCTTTCTCTGTTACTCCCTACAGAAAATCTATAAAGGAATTTATTTATCCTGGCGATCCTAATCGGGATAACGGGATACTGTTTGCAGATTATTGCATTGTTATGGGTCCTTGATACGTGTGCAAAGTTTCAAAGAAATTGAATCGCTGGAAGTTGGTGAAAATTAAGCTTAAAGATTCCGTTACACTACATACATACATACAACCCAAGCTAATAAAAGCGTGTTAAAAAAAGAGAATAAACTAAAGCTTGCAATGGCTTCGTATATTGCATGGAATAGCCTACAATTACTGAAATACATATAAATCTTGCTTACCTGTAAGATTATAGAGTAGTTTTACTTTTCCGCACGCCGTGCGGAAAAGTGCAACTTTGCGCACTCAAATAAATTGCTAAATAAATATAGTTTATCCAGACACGCGACTGCGTGTCAAGCCAAGTATAAGGAAAGGAACTGGCTACAGCGCCGCGTGAAATATTACACAAACCACTTGGGGCCACTTTTGCCCCTTAGATTAGATTAGCTTAAAGGTGGATTGTAATCCTCTAACACTGCAACCTGCTCAGGTTTATTGTGTATCCTCCATCCCTATGTTAGAGCACACTATCCAAGCCGGTCTCTTTAATCAGACTCCACAAGCTTGAAACTGGCCCCTTGGCAATTGCTGCTTTAGATGTTTCCCTCACCCAGCCTTGCAAACCACAGACGACAAAGGGCTACACAGTAGCACCATATGTTGACCCCTTTTATCAGAGTTTATTTTTTTTTAATATGATGAATAACTTTATAAAATGACTAATGATATAAAAACCAAGCCAAGTCAAATCTAACCCTCTTTAAGATCTCGTAGATATTTGGATTTTGTACAGAACTTGGCATAAGAACAACCATTAACAAAACACTCATTATTAAGTTGCAACTTTGCTACACAATCCTCAAAAGTACCACTTTTAAAACGATTCAAAACAAAAAGCACACTTACTTAATCATCATTTGAAATTAGCGCGCTTGTTTAACACCCCGTATATAATTTTTACCCTGATCTTACTATGATGACTTTGGACTTATTAATGCGGTAATATTCAGATTTTTTTTGGCATTTCGGCAATAAAAATTGAGGCTTTTCATTTTAAAAAATCACTGAAAAAATGAATGAATCTAATGATTGCTTTTTGGGTTTAGAAAATGCAAAACTTATTCTCAAGAATAACTTTTTTCGTAAAATTAATTATATAAAAGTTTTCCCATATGTAGAGAACTTAGGCGGACACACTGCAGATCGTAAGCCAGATGCAAATTTTTATCAGTTATTTCCTCTCAGTCCATAATTCGTAAAATGCTTTGGGAAGGTTGTACATGAATCATTGTGAGCGTCAGCTGCGTCTCATTGGTGAAACTGTACTGTAAATTAATCCCGTAACACATGAGACGTACAACACGTCCTACGCCTGACAAAAGTTTTGCATTGAATACATGACGGCGCAAACGCGTACGGACGGCGTAGGACGTATTCTATGTGTCTCATATGTAAAGGGACTTAGTACTAAACTCAAACACTTGTAACCCTATGACCATTGACACGACTTTAGAGGTTATCCCATTTAACATGGCTGAACCAATCGCCGCTATTAGGGAATTATTGCACAGTGAATTAACGGCCAGGCACTAATAGCTTTGTTCGCGGGTCTAGTAATGAACCGATTTTGAACCAGAACCGAACTGGTTTAGAATTGCTTTAAAGCGCATGTCTAGTTATTTATTAGTTCGGAATTTTTATTTACCGCGAACGATTTTCTATACAGCTGAGGATGTATTCTAACCTAGCCTTTGGTTAGGATTTTTCATGGTTAAATTGATACTACACAAAAAAATTAAATTCAAACAAAAAGGTAAATTGTTATACTGTCGAAAAGCCACTCGAGGTCTCTTGGCGGAAGACGAGGGATTCCTGCCTCCTCTCGTTTTTAACATAAGTATGTGTATTTAACTAAAGATAAAATTCAAACAACAAGAAATGGTAAAATCTTGTAATATTGTCTATATTTTTAATTAAATCTTTATTTATTTTATTGCATACATACATTCATACGGAATACAATTAAAAATCCTTTGTTTATATACGCTCAGAATCACAAAATATATAAAAAAATATTCAACAGGTATATTAACCCGCATAAAAGTGGCAGAAACAAATAAACTGTAATACAACGGTTTATTTCTGTACCACAAAACCGAAAACAGCTGACCATGTCGACAATGCGCATGAGAATTCCGAACTGAACTTTTAGTTCCAACAAAATCCCAGGCCTGCTACTCAGGTTACGAACCGGTAACGAACTGATTCCATTGTAACCCGCGAACACAGAACTGTTACTAAAAATTCAGGATTTTACTAACCGCGAACGCTGCTTTTTCACTGCGCATGCGAATAGTCCCAGAACCGGTTCAGAATTAAACCCGCTAACAAAGCTAATAATACCGGCCTTATTTTGATATCTGAGCTTGCGCAGATGCATGGGGGTTAATTAAGGACTCTCTTAATAAGTATAGTGCTTGGCTTTATTTATGTCGGTTTTAGGTCGTGCTTTATTTTGGTCTTATTTTAACTTCTGAAACTGTTCGTTTAACCAAACGGCTGCCGACCACGAATTGAAAACGTTTTTAGAAGTAAATATTCCAAACCTTGCTTTTTAAATGTATTTCTGTATTTGTGTTAAACAAAATCCTGCAAACACTATTTGCCGGCAATATACATTTTTCATATTGGCATTGATGGTAAAGCATTGGCAATTGGTGGCAATATTATGCCAACATCTAATACGCATTAAAAAGTTAACCCTAAATAAACACTCAATTGCCAATAAATTTTACATGCAGGCGAATTGCCGGCAAGCATACAAAAATGGCGGCATACCAATCCTGATTAAATAAAGCATGCCTTTTGTTGCAGGCAAATAAATATTGGATTTTTGAAGGCAAACCTTCAACGCATATTCATACTTTTCAAACCATATTATTAACATTGGTATTTAACTAACATTCGAGCAATTTTTTGATCTGTTTTATTTATAATGGCGGCTAAACAACATTATTTTATGTTTTTTTACATAATTTAAAGGAAATGGATCTTTTCCTAACATTTTATTGATACAAATCATGCAAATAAAAATTAAGTCAAACAAAATGTTTATTATGTATTTTGAGAGAATAAAATAAAATGATGGTAAAATTAGCTAGGTTAATTTCGACGATTTCGACCGAAGGTGATAAATTCAAATTTCCCGCTTAGCCGAAATACAAGATTTGACAATTTGACAGATGAGGCAACCTTGCTTTTGTTTGGCCGCTTTGTGCAATTGTTTTCTACGTGGTTTTCTAGCTTTTTAGTTTCTTTTTTAAAGAAAAGAGTTTTTAGTAGACATAATTAAGTGTATTCATTACCTAATTAGTGTGTGTTGTGTAATTAATTGGTGATGGCTAGTCAAGAAGGCGGGTTATTCAAGTAGACTGTTAGGAGCTGTAAACATTTTGTTTAAAACCTTTAAATTTGTAGTTACCTAAAAAAATTATATGAAATCAGGGAGTTGCCTTATTAAAAGTTTTAAAGACGTGTTAATAAAAAAATTATATATATTTAATAGTTTTTTTGACATTTAACTCCTTTAAAATATTTCTCCCTATGTTTTGGATCTGAAAATTGAGTGTAAGTGTCCCTTAAATACTTACTATTTTAAAGTGTTTTCTTTTGATTTACTATCTTTTTTAAATTTTATTACATACTTTTATTTTTTGTTTTTGTATTGTTACGGTATAAAAATTTATATTATGTAATTTTTTTTTTATTGATAAAGTTTTCCTGCCTTTTTTTCTCATTTTTTTCGATTACAAAATTCTAAATATGTTATTTAACTTTTTGGGACATTCAACTTATAAAACTTGGCAATACTTATTTAATGATAAATGCCATTATCCTAAACGCATTTTTTTGCCAATAACTTATTAATGATGGATGCCATCATCCTAAACGCATTTTTTTGGCATAACTTATTAATGATGGATGCCATCATCCTGAAACGCATTTTTTTCAGAAACTCTAGGGATAAAAGAATCGAACGAAATGGGAAGTTCGGGGCCCGTCCAATTGGACCGTATAGGATGCACACGTGCACCACGAGTTCTCTCTGTTGGGAGCTGCAAGAGGAGGGACTATACTGGACAATTCGTCGGAGCAGAAGCCGAAAAGTATCTATAGAAGAGCGATAGATCTCCCACAGCTCGACGATGGCAAGAGAAGGAAGTCTTTGAGTAAGCAAAGGATCATTAATAAGACGAACAGCCCTTCTTTGAATGGCATCAAGAATGCTGAGGGTTGTAGGGGATGCCATTCCCCAGACATGAGAACAATATTCCAGAGAGGGTCGAATTTGGGACACATAGGCTATCGTAGATGGAGCAATCATCGCTTCGCCCTGGTTGCCAGGTTGCTTACAATTTCTGCATGTAAACTTTAATGTCCTTTTTGACTCGCATCTAATTGAGAGAAAGAAAATATACCATGAATCGAATATTTGTGACTTGACAAACGCCGCTGCAGGCAGTCGCCGAAATGTTATTCGACATTTGTGTTTGATATTTTTCAATGGCCGATTTGTTTGACGTTTGTTTACATTTTCTGTGATTTATTGTGTGTTTCGTGGTTTTTTACCTTTAATTGGACTTTGAATATTGACTTTTATTAGTGATCACAGTGTATATATATTAAATTTGTGCTTTTCAACAGATAATTTAAAGGGAACATTGCAGACATGGTTATCTGTAAGAAAAATCTTTATAAAACCCCAATAAATGACATTTTTAATTAGGTGTGTGTAATTATTGAACTAAACCCCAATATTTTATATTAATAGGAAACAAAAACGGGTACCTAACAGTAAGGGCAAAAGTAGCACAGCTTATATAATTTGAATTTGGTGGGCAAACGATAAAGTCGACTCAAAAGCACCATCTGCGTTTACCTGCCTTGAAGCACAGACAAGGAAGGCCCAGCTATCTTCTCGGACAATTTACTTCACATTTAGTATTATATCATCTTGAAAGTTGTTGTAGAAGAAGGGTTTTATCAGAAAACTCATTGAAATTCCTTTAAACTGACTAAAACACTGTAATTAATAATTGTCGTTGTTATTTTCATAATGAAGCTCGCTATGTCACAGCCAACCTTTTTAATTTAAATGTAAACATTTGACTAAAATTTGTAAAAACAGATTTTACTAAAAGCACAAAAGATAGGTATAGGCAC
Organism: Listronotus bonariensis; assembly: GCA_014170235.1. Classification (NCBI taxonomy): domain Eukaryota; kingdom Metazoa; phylum Arthropoda; class Insecta; order Coleoptera; family Curculionidae; genus Listronotus; species Listronotus bonariensis. The sequence continues at coordinate 64,789 of JACEGR010005922.1, forward strand.
CTATACACCATTTGAAAGAGTATTTCATTTTGTCATGTGACGTAAAAAAATACAGGGTGTCTCTATTTAAAATAAGAGAGATATGGCTATTTGATTTTCTGAAAATTGAAATTATTTTTTGTTCACCCTGTACAATATTACGAGTCTTGATTCCCGACCTACGTGTGATATGCCAGCGCGAGAGCTTGTTCTAGTCTTGTTACACATTTTAAAGTTTAAAGTGGTATTAAAAGTGGTAAAAAGTAAAGTCTGATTTAATTTTTGCCCCTGCGTTTTTCAAAAGTCAGAAATATCATCACAAACGAATAAAAATTAGACACTCAGTACTATAAACTTGGGCTTGAGCCTATTTTTTAAAGTAGAGATCTGAGCTTCGTCATAAAGAAATATAGGGTGTTTCATTTAAAAAATATAACTTTGATACGTCACACTTTTGAGACACCCCTGTATGGAGTCTAAAAATGATCTATACTCGTGGTCTTATCCGACCTGCATATGTTCCAGTGTTTACTTTTAAACCCCAACAGAAGTGTGGGGATTTTTCGTTAGAAAGCCTATTGGGGATTTCATGTGCATGAAGAGACGCATTTTATTATCAAAAAATCGGTTAATTATTATTTAAAAAAAAAAATGGGGATTTTTGCTTTTGAGTCGCAAATTTAGGAGATTTTTAAATATCAATATAGGTAAATTGCGCTGACTGATCTGGCAACCCTGGCAAAACATAAAATTATCACCAGAAACACCTCTACGATCGCCGCTCTTCTTACTGCTGCTGTCGTGTTTACGTCCTGATTAGGCCAGGAGGTTCCAGACTCAGCAGGACAAACGGAGCCAGTGTAATTGACTCCTGCGAATTTCCCTCCCGAGACAAACCCTCGAGGAACAAGAGCGGCCCTTTAAGGTGTCTGATTTGAATTTGAATTTTAGTCAATTAGTGTTAGAAACAGTGGGAAAGGTGTGACACAGATAAAAGGTCCACTTTGAAAAGGTTTTAGTAAATAAACGAGAGCAATCTGTTTGTAGAAAGATATCTGCACTCTTAGACAAAAAAAATTGGACAAACAAATTTTTATTAAAATTCAATTTTAAATAACTTTTTGATTACTTGTCAAAATAAAGTGAATCGGTCATTTAGAGGAAACAGCACATGTCAGTTTTAAACCATTTTACAAAAATAAAAAAACTGAAAATCTAAAAGGATGGTTGACAAAATTATTTATAAATAATTAGCATTTAAAACCCGCCCGAAAACTGGTAAATACGATAATATTTAAACTTTTTATCTTTTATCGGCTTCAAAAAGCTTGGATTTCTTTTCCGAGCCAAAAGTATTTTCTCCTTCCAATTTATACACTTTGTATGTGTCCCAAATTCGACCCTCAGCATTCTTGATGCCATTCTTCCAAGACTTCCTTCTCTTGCCCATCGTCGAGCTGTGGGAGATATATCGCTCTTCTATAGATACTTTTACGGCTTCTGCTCCGTCAGGATTATCCAGTATAGTCCCTCCTCTTGCAGCTACCAACAGAGAAACTCGTGGTGCCGCGCGTATTCATCCCTATACTGTTCAATTGGACGGGCCCCGAACTTCCCATTTCGTTCGTTCTTTTATCTCCTAGAGTTTCTAGACTGTGGAACCTACTGCCAGCGGAGGTCTTTCCTTTCCCCCAAATCTTCAAGTTTTAAGTCCGTGTTAACAAACTTCCTCTTACCCTGCTTAAGACACCCACGGTACGTTAGTATTTAGGCTTTTAGCCTTCTTGGATTGTCAAAGATAAAAAAACTTTAAAAGAAAAATAAGTAAAAAAATATGGGTATTTGAAAATACGCGACATGTGATGTGTCTAAAAATGAACATAAAAACTCAGCAAATAAGGTTATATTTATATTGAACTAGCTATGATTCCCGGCTTCGCTCGGGAGTTGATATGAGATTACGTGGTAGTTGAAATAAAAAAATAAACTATGACGTAAAAGGTAAAAAAATTATTGAAAACAATTGCAATTGCTTGTAGCGCGTTTCGAAACGCAACCCAAATAACCGTTGTTCTGAATGAAGTTTAAATACTCGACAACAGATGGCGCCACTACACTTAATTTTCAAGTTGAAGGGTTGGAAGAGTCCTTATATTTTTAAAAATACGCCGTTTAAGGTAAAACTGGAACTTTTCTTGTTCGAGGGGATAAAGGGCTATCACACTATATAAG